>VZRN01003661.1:41728-173010 GCA_013397935.1 Dasyornis broadbenti | reverse complement strand
TTTTTTTTTTTTTTGCCTAATGGAGAAGAAAAAGGCAAATCCACAGTTTCTCTCCTCATTTTCTGCTTATTCTTCCCTTTTCCCTGTCCTTGTTCTCTTTCTTTTAAAAGAAAGATGTTCAAAATAATTGCATGCACTTAATTGAGACATAGTTCACAGCGAGATGTGGCAGAAGTATGCTTTGTTGAATAAGTGGAACAGGAAGACTAGTTCCCTTGATTTAAATCTTTCAATATTTCAAGTTTAATTGGTAAAAAGTTTATTTCTTGCAAGTGATACCGCTTGCAAGCTCTGTGTGTTATGTTTTTCAGGACTGATTGTTTTATTCAGAGATGTAGAGGGAGTCACCCTGCAATTATTGGATCTGAGCTAATCTGCAGCATCTGCCTGCAGACCTGACTATAAAGTATGAGATCATACAATGACATCAGTGTACCCAAACTCAGATCAGTGGACTATATACCTACAATTATACTCAATCACATACATATTAGATGTTATTTCAAAATACTTGAAAACATATGTGTATTTTGCACAAAACTCCTTATTTTGGTGGACCTGGCAGGAAAACCAGTCCCCCCCAAGAAAAATCCCCTGCCCACACCAGGGATGGGCTGAGACTGTAAGTAGACTTAGGCAGACTGATGCTCCAGCCTGGCCCCTGATCTGCAGTCCAGCCCCACTGCCTGCTCCATAGCTGACCCACAGCCTGGGCTCTGGAGTACATGGGTGGGAGAGCAGATGGGGCCAAGAGACTGAAGATGGAACACTTCTGCTTCAAGTTCCTCACTTTGGGATCTCATTTTGTTCATAGAATGTATAGGCATGATTTTTTAATGATAAGTTTTAACAACGTAGCTGAATCTTTCCTAGAGAGGGAACTGATACCATGCTTCCTGTAAGAAGTGTTATTATGAAGAAGAACTGTTATAATGTGTGAGTGGTTATATCTTTGTCTCTGTTTTGAAGGTTTTTCTCCCTGATGATGTTATTAATATGTTGTTTTATTACCAACCTGAGAACATGTGATCAGAACTAAGTTTTGTGCACCAAATCTTACTTTACATTTTTCTTTTAATCTCTTAAATAATTCTACCACATTTCTCAATTTGATTTATACACTTGCTGGTTTTCTACATAGGAATTATTTTTTCTTTGTGGTGTTGAAGGAACTTTGATTCCATGAAGGCCATGCAGTTTATCAAAATGAAACAAAGTGGAGAATTTTCTTGAGAGTGAGCCATCTATTAAATGCCATTGTTTTGCTGGTACAAAAACCCTTCCTACACAAAACTTTTTAAGATATTTTGCAGATGCTTTACTGCTATGTATCTCCAATACCTATTACTAGGTTCAAGACACCAGCAGAAAAAGGGAGATGAATACAACCCAGCCATATCTGGAGCGCCTTTGAGAAGATTGAGGGGACACTGACCACGATGAGCAACAGCACGGGGAATGCTCCTCTGCAAAATGCAGAGGCTGCGCTAATTTTGGTGACAGATGAAAGGATGGCTGCTGTGTGTGGAAACCTGCTCAGACACACAGCATGGAGTAAGCAGCTCTGACAGAGCATGGGGAGGCCTGAGCGTGCAGAGATACCAGCGAGGAGAACAGGCATAGGTGCCCATGCTGCAGTGGAGTCTGTGCTGCCAGATAGCATCACATTTAATACCCTGTCTACATAAACTCAGTCTAAATCAGAGGTTGTGTGCTTTCCTGCTGCTCGCTTGAATCCTAGGATTTATTAGGAAACAACAATTATTCCGGGGTGATTCAAGCAGAACTTAATCCAACCTTTCAAATATGCATGGGGCAGCAGCAGTTTTAGATTCAGACTCCCCATCATGTAAATTATTAGGGGTTTTTTCTCAAATAATTGCCAGTTCACATCTTCGCCCATTATAAATCACTTAATTTTCCTGTAGTCATGTCAGTTTATGCCACTGAAAATCCAGTCTGATGACATAATTGGAAATATGGGATAAAATGCTGATCTTCAAGAGCATCATAGTCTCTTTGCACAGATGTTTCCATAGTAACATAACCATCGTGATACAACCATGGTGAATGGGGTTTTAATGTGATTTATTTCCTCTTTTGTGATTTTTAAAAATGAAATAATTTAGATGGAGACAGTACAGAAATAATACTAATTGATCCACAAGTACAAGGAAGGATTTGGCAAAGTAAATATGATTACGTGTCTAAGGGGGACTTACAGACGTGTTATGAAAGAGAAGTGGGAATATGATCTCCCTCTAATAGACCTGTATTTTAGATTAAAAAACCTTGGCTGTATTCATGAAGATGCATAAAAAGCCTCCACCTAGAGCATTATACATTCTTTACAACTATTACTTTGCTCACTAACCAGAATAGTATATTAAAGTGCTAAATCAGCTGCCTCTGCCTCACCTGTCACAACCAGAGCCAATCTCCTGCCATAAGTCATTGAACATCCCTGCATAAGCCTGGTCCCCAGTGTCTTTCTCCCAAATGCCAAAGTCCTTGATCAGGGCTAATAATGCCTGGTTTCTTAAAACTTTGTGTCTGAGGTATACAATGCACAGCAATTTCTAACCAAAACATTTTTGACATTTATGGAAGACGTTGTAGCTCTCCTGTATGAATTCTCTGATATTTAAGACAAATTGGGCTCATTCATCTCCCAGTAGGAGAACTGGCGGAGTCTCTTCCACACCTTTTTCTTTGAAACTTTTAGAATATAAACACATTTTGGTCATTATCCTATCAAACTCCATAAAACATGGCTGAAATTTTCATGGGCTAAAAAGTGATGAAGTGTGAGTGGGCAGACATGTACACTTGCTGTGAAGACATATATTTCTTCCTTATGGAAAAAGATAAATGAACTTCCCAATATATATGAAAAATAGGAATCTGAAACTTTTGTAGGTTAATCATCTCATCTGCAAGGCCCTTCCCCAGTTGCATGCTGTCCCAGATCTGCCGTGCACTACAGGAGCACAAGGATGGCGGGATGGCAGCCATTGACTTGGAAAATGTTGAGAGCTGGAGGTGCTGTGCAGGATGGGAGAAACCACCTCTGCAGAGGAGAACTGATCACCAGATGCAGGACTCACCTAACCAGCTATTTAGATTTGCCAGAAGAAATTAATTCGCTGCCTGTAGGTAAAAAATTACTACCTTGTTTGGACATTTCCCAGAGTAGAGTGGTTTTAGGAACTTTCCCCAACCATTTTTTATTATTTATGAGGCACTTACTCTAACGGCTATGCTGATAAAAAATAATGTGAATAAACCAGGCTTTATCAACAGCCACATGTTGCTATGGATAAGATGGGCACAACTAAGTGTTCTAAAACTGAATGTAGTCTCTTCAGTTTTACCTACTGCTGCGTTTTTACCCAGTTTTTTCCAGCTGGGTTTTTACTGAAGCCTAGACTGCGATTTTCAAACTAGCTATCCATAATCTCCCAGATGAAAACCCAGGAGAAATTGCTATTCTCCAAAATCCTTGCGTGCTCTTCTCCTCACAAAAGGCTCTGCCATCTCTGTGGAGAGGACTTGTGCCCTGTCATGAGCTCCCAAGCTGACCCTCAGGGTGCTGCAGGGCACCTGGGGCATTGCACCCCCCAAACAATGCCGAAGAGTTGGGCAATGAGGAACAGTCAAACCTGCCAGCACAGGGATCTTCGTGCTCCTCCAGTGCTTCCCCTGAGGTGCTACCAGGGTGAGCTGGGTAACTGCACAGCCCCAGGCACAGGGGATGTGCAGACTCCTCACAGCTCAGGCTTCAGGGTTTAGAAATGACCCAGTTCCTAGATTTGATGCAAGTAAACATTAGCCTCTCTGCTAGTCCATCATCACTGAGATGGATTGATTTTGTTCCTGAGCTGGTGGTTTGTATTTTAACTCTTAAGAGCAACAGAAACAGGGGGTGAATGTGGTGCTAGACAGTGCTCTGTCTGAGATGGGCTCTCAACATCACAGCTGGACCCAATCTTAGGAGAGGGCATAACATGCCCTTCACGTCTCTGTGAAGTTGAAATCTTGCACAAACTTACTGTAAAAACACGAATTCGGCTCAGTTTTATGATGGCTTTACATTTAGCGCATATTTGCAAAAAAATCCGGATTTGGGACCAAACTGAAAACCAGATGTGCAGGTTGCAACACCCCGTTAATCTGCAGGCGTAGTGGGTTGGAACAGAGAAGTGTCTGAGTTCCCACAGGGACAGTAGCAGCCCTCTAACAGGCAATATCCCCTACAACAACAAAATTTGCCAACGTGGATGGACAGGAGGTGTCTTCCAGGCCTGCCCCGGAGCAAGCTGAAGTTGGGCAGGTGGTGGCATCACAAGCTGGCCTCAAAATCAAGGCACACTGTAAATCCAGGCTTGCAGCTCTTGCCCATGGCAGAGATTAGGTGCCAGGCACAGAATATGAAGACCTGCTAAAATTTGCCTCTTTGGTCTAACTGTCCCAAATTACAGCTTTTGTTGAGCCCTTGAAAACAAACTGACCCAACAAAGCGTTTTCCTCAGAAGTGTAAAAAGAAAACAATTTTACAAAATGGAAACAAGCTTAATATTGAAGGGTGTCTGCATGCCTAAAGAATTGTCTTGGTTTTAAGCCTAAAATTTAAGAGACCATAAATCAAATAATATGTCTACTATCTTTAGGCGTTTTCAGAGAGAAATCACAATATTTATTTTGAAGTGTCATTCATTGACCATGTTTATTATTTTGGTTTTGGTTTTTGTTCGAGTAGAATTTCACAACAAATTTTAGAATGTGTATTTTTAGTGTTTATTGCTGCCAGCTGGATGACAGAATACACAATATTATTACAGATTATAGGATCAATAATCCATGTGCTAAGAAGGATTTATGTAAGAGACCATAACAGCTTAAGCTTCAATAAATAACAAGTAACAGAGGACAGAAATAACAGATGTTATCCAAATAAAAACAACTGCATTTTTCTATACCAGAAAGGCAAATAATGCATGTACTATTAAAATCAAAAAACATTTTAAAACAGGTAAATAAAATGCATACACGTGATTTGTAAGAGCTTTACGTACATATTTGCATGAATTGAAATATGTTTTGAGGCCTGAAAGATCAGAACAAAAGGAGCTTTTCTTGTCTCTGCCCATTTTATCAGCTTCCACGATAAAAAAGAATTTTTCCTTTTTCACTGTTTGAAGCTCAAATCACAATCCCTGAGGGAATTCATGAGGAAGCAGAGGAGGTGAAGATAACCTCTACATTTGAATGCTACAAAAGGCACGACATCACAAAGGTATATTGGAGCTGATATTTCATTCAGGTATTTTTTTCATTTCGCCCACATTCCTTTTTACGTGCAGTAGTGCGCTTCCTCTTTTGCAGAGGGAACATCAGTCTAAACACTGAACATCCAGGCTTTCATGGTTTATAAAAAGAAGTAAATGTGATCAAAACAGGTTGTTTTTTTTTCTTTTGCCTCAGAGATATGACAGTAGCTTTGATTTCCTTAATTACATGCATCACTCTGGAAAGGTCATAGTCTAATTCTGGTTACTATTCTGGGAGCAGAAGAAATAATTTTGAGGCTTTTTTTGCCTGCTTTCACAATCCAACAAGGCTTCCTTCTTTCTTTACAGGAACAGCCACATCCTCCAGAGATTTGACTGGCATGTGACTAGTCAGTCAACAGGAAATTATTTACAGTTTGATTTTTAATTACTTCTGATAATGTGCGTGCCTGGAAAATTGTAATCCAAGGATGAACTTCCCACACACTGGGAAATTCAGATCATTTAACACTGTGTTGCCACTTCTTATTTACAAGCACACCAACCAAGCCAGGTTAAAATGTTTGGTTTTCTTTGGTTTGTTTTCCCATCCTGTGTGCATAGGAAACTGTGGGCGTGGCTCAAAAGAAAACAACAGCATATGACATTTTGCAGATGACCTCCCCATGCCTCAGGGACCACCAGCGACCCACAGGCCAAGAAACTGCCATCCATATGGAATATCACGATTCTGTTCTGGGAATGCAGCAAGCTGCAGGCTACAATTTGCTAACCCTTTTGGCCTGGATCCAGCAACACATTTAAGTATGTGCTTACCAGTAAACACCTGAGTTGGTGGCTTTGGCTGGGTTATGAACATCAGAGTGCTCTGTTGGAGGACAGCCAGAACACTCAGCACCATGCACTGATTTCAAGAGGGAAGAGTATGGAGAAAGTTCATCTGCTTGGTGGTGACTAATAAATGCTACAGATTTTTTAATAGCTGGACTGTTTAATTGCCTCCTGCAGTCAGTGGAAGTACCCCTTTGGTTTTAATGTGACAACACAAGGGTCCACATGATTAGCTATCTAAATCTGTGACTTCTCTGGCTTTTCTTGAAATGACATTGTCAGCTGATAAAAATCTGGATGGTTGCACCATTTCACTAGTTTACCCCATCTCTGCCTTTCAAATGGATTATGGATAGTACCAACAGATGCCCTCTTTACAGGCTTAACAAAGGCATCATTATAGTAAACTTACCTGTCAAAGTAATTTCTTTTCTTGTTTTAGTTTCCTCAGTTCCTCTGAAACACTATATCCAGCTTTGCACAGCAGAGTACTTGTAAATACTCTTTCAGAGAGCTGTTATGAGAAGTTTATAGTTCAGTAGGATACTTCGTACATCCGGTTCTTCTTCTCAGGATATGACTACTCATGCAATTCACTCCCTGTTGATTATGTCATTGTTTCAGACAGCTGCTAATTAGGGTTGGAAAACCTGGTGATTCTTCCTGCTTGGACAGTTCTGAGTTGACCTTTAGGAATTCTCCTGGTGTGGGTGCACGTTGCCTTCCACTCATCTGTTGCCTGGAGGATTGAATTATCACCTTTTTTCTTCCACACCAAAGGGTAAGAGGTCAGTCACCACTCTGTCATTTCAAAGCAAAGGTAGAGATTTTTCCCCAGATGCTCATATCTGCAGTGCACACCCTGCAGGACCCCAGAAGACACTTGGTGACCCCAACATGCTGCTGCTGCCTCCCAGGTGTGTTGGTAGCCCATCTGGCAGCCTTCGGCACTACAAAAAAAAAAGTTTTGTTCTCTTGGTCTCTTCCCTGGGGAACGTGTATGGCTGGTGTTTGCTATGGGCAGTGGGGCAGGTGTTTTGAGGAGCAATGCTCTCACCAAAGGCTCTGCTGGCAGCTGAGCCAAGGCAGCCTGTCTGCTTGTGGAATCCTGTAACACAGGACGGAGCTTCGGGGCTTGCCCAGAGGGCTCTTTACCTTCCTGGAGCAAGGAGGCTGCAGCCTCACCTCTCTCAGGAAATCCCTGCAATCCCTGCTTCTGGGAGGGAAGAGGTCTCAACTTCAGCATGCTGGGTTTCTCGATTCTGGCCAGCCATGGTGGCTGGAGCTGTGCAGCCCTGCTTGCCCACCCTCCTGCTCTGTGTCCCTGTGCAGGTGGTCATGCCTGAGGGAGGATTCACGATGGGGCGGCAGCTCCTCCGTGTCCTGCTGGGACGGGCTCTCAGTGACAGCACTTTCGATGTTGGGCATTGTTGCCCTAAAACACATCCCAGAAACGTGGGACAAGGTTAGATGCTTAAGCACATGCGTGTAATTCCCGGCACAAAAGGGAAGTTCACAAAAGCAGATGCAAATGAGCTGTGCAAATGCTTTTTTTCCCCAGAGAAGTCACTGGGCTTCAAACTCATTTGAGCTCCTACTATAGGTTCTCTCTTTCCTTTTAGCAACCCAAAAAAGAAAGATATCAAGCCTGTCCCCCAGGCTGTGCTCAACCTGATGGAATGTTTATGTTGCTACAATTAATTTTAATAACAGCAGGACTTTAGCTCATGCTGATGTTTTGAGGAAAAAAAATAATTTCACTCAAAAAATTGACAGGAGTGGTTCTGGTACTTCATTTTTTCTCTTCTTGTTTTTTTTTTTTTTTTCTGAATTAAGGCTAGATCATCCATAGCAATTTTACTTCTCTGAAAGGTATTTTTGGCAAGCATAATAATTTCTCAAGCCTCTTTACCTGCGTTTAGTCACCTCAGGAAACAATGCCCCCAGTTTGTTATATGAATGTAAAAGAGCAGCCAGTCCACGTCAGAACAATGGCACAGGTGACCCTGTGCTCTGTACAGTAAAGCCTGTACCTTGGCCTGGTACAAGGAGTTCCCTAGTGTTCCCAGAAATCCTTAAGAAAAGGAGTAGGAAATGTGCGTCATTCTTGGTTGCTCCTTCCTCTCTCCTGGTGCTGTGCCTGGCTGCCAGTGCCTCGGGGATTTGCCGAGCTGAGGCGGCTGCAAGGTTTAATGGCCATCCTTGGTACAGCCCTCATATAATCCTTCTCTCTTCCAGTTGGATTTTGGCCTTGGCAGCATCCTGTAACAATAAGTTCCAGAGTTTAATTTCCACTGTGTGGAAATTAAGGACTTCCTCTCTTTATTTCTGCTTGCTGCCTGCTAGTTTTGAAGGGTGTTCTTAGTTTTGTGCTGAGGCAGGAGGGGGCAGCTATTCCCCACCCACCTTCTCCAGACCTTTTAGTATTTATACACCTCAGTCATCCTGCCTTGACTCCTTTCCAGCCTCAACAATCCCAGCCTGTTTAGTATTTTCTGGCACCACTGCCTTCCCGTACACCTAATCACACACCCTCTGCATCTTATCTAGTTCTCCCCATGCTCAGCCATGTCCTGCTGTGAGGGAAAGAAAAATCTATTTTTGCTTTCTGCAATATCCTTATTCCCTTGCCCTCTTTTGGCAGGCAATAATTCACAGGACACGCACCTGGGAGGTTTCCCAGGGAAAGTGCAGGGCTGGTGGATGGACTGATTGGTCTCCCAGGGAAACTGAGTCCTGCTCTTTAAATAGCATGGTCTGCAAGGACCTCTCCAACCAAAACCCCTGGGAGGCTTTATTCCTTCCTGTCCCAATGGCTTCTCAGTGGGAAACTTTCAGCCCCTAAAGCTTCCTCCCACCAGAAAGCATCCCAGCCAAAGAGGACTTGTGAGGGATGCTGGGAGCTGCTCAGTGCACATGGCAAACCCCTGGTCACCCAGCTTCAGCTCAGCACCTGAGTGGAGAATGTTTTACTTTTTCTATTAGAAACTCTTTACTTTTTTTATTAAAACCAAAGAATTGATGTGTAACCTTAATCAAATTTGCTCTTGAGTGGAGTCTTGCCAGGCAGACTATTGCCCCAGAAAATCCTGTTGGCCACAGGGTTTCACAGCTTTCTCAGATGTGAGGAGAAATTTGAAGCTGAGACAACAAGTACTGAAGCCCCAAACGCCAGGCCTGGAGTCATTTTAACTTGTTTGATAATACCAGGTCTCCTTCCTCTGTTATTTGTGCTGGATTTGCTCCATGGATTTCCATTGAGCCGAATATTCCTGGGGGCTGGCAGAGGAGGCAAGGGATGGAGTGGACCCTTTGTGCATGGTGGGCCGACAGCCAGCTATTGAGGGGAGCTGAGGATCTGGTCAAGAGACGGCAGTGACATTTACCACGGCAGAAAAATTGGCTGCTGGCAGTCCTGCTTCCTTCGCTGAAGGGACAGGATGACTGGGCAAGCAGCTTTTGTGGGGGAAATGGAGCAGGAGGAGAACAAATCGCTTATTTCTCTTTGACTTTCTATTTTCCTCATCTAAGCAATGATCTTCCACTCTTTCCCAGACAGTGTACTGATTTGTCTGAGATGTTACTGTCAAATATATATCTTAAATGTCACACACACACAGAGATTAAGTGCATACAGGCAGAGCTCTAGATGTGAAGGGGTGCTGAGGACCAGAAGATGACAGTGGAACGACACTCTTGGGATGACATTGCAAGCACTAGTGTTAAGTGGAGCCATCTTCTTCTGCCAAGATATCTGAATGAGCATCTGTTGTTGCTGAATAAATAGTGGTATGGATTGAATTAATCCTTGTGACACAGGAGCTCTCAGTCAGAAACAATAGCATCAGCTGGAAGAGTTAATTCCTGGAATTGTGTTGCGTATCACCCTGACCAACGCCCTTTCAAGGCAAGCAGTGTGACAGGATGCTGTGCGGTACCTAATTCCTCCACCACTCCATTCTTCTTGCTGTTTCCTGCTTTAATTAGGTACCATTAATCAGCCGCTGGTTAATGAGGACCCCGTATCAACATGTCCAGCAAAATAATACAGCCAGAGCAAGATCCATCCTTGCCACTTGAGCCTTGTGTGCCAGTCCATATGGAGCTGCACTGCACTTGCAGCTGTCGACCAGGCAGCTGTGAGCCCATCCAACCCCCATTCCTTTAAATAAGTGGCATTTCTTTCACTCCCTCTTCTGCTTCCACCACAACAATGAATGGCTGTGAGCAGATGACAGAGGTCTCATTCTGCTCTTTGCTATACAATTGAGAATAGGCATGGAGGAATCTTTGAGAGATATTTTTAAGGCCAAAGTCAAGAAAGAACCCAAATGATACTTTTTAAGGCTTTGGGATACCAAAACCTCTAGAAGTTGGAGGATGTAGAAGAGAGAAGACGGAGATTTCCTAAGATATTTTCTCTGTTTTTTTCTATAGAAGTTAGCTAAACTGCTTTACAGATTAGATTCATCTGAGGTTTATTTTAAATGTCAGTGGGTACATATGTTTATAATTTAAAATTTTCTCCATGTTTCTTACCTGAAAGTAAGGTAATCTATCTTTCAATTTTGCATTGAGACATGCTAGTCAGACCATTGACTGTGGTTGATTTTATATATCAGAAATATTTTAATCATAATGTGTTAAACACTGTGTGCTCAGTCAAGCACAAAGTTCTCAATGCATAGAGCTCAGTGAAGGACTGGCGCCTCCATAGTAAGCAGGAGACAAATGCTGGGAGGGAGAAGATGGAAAGTTAATTGTTGTGAAATTGTGTTTATATAAAACAGCACACAAAATGATGATGGATTACACACTTCTTTCAACAATTCATTAGTCAGCATTTCCAATTGCATCTCTCTTATATGCGAAATATTGACCAATTCAAAAAGCAGTGTCAATGAAGGATCGTTAAACAAAGTGGGATGTTCTGCCACATGATCAGGCTATTCCTGGCTACTGTTTACTCAAAGTTTGCAGCAATTACTATGGCATAAGCGCTTCAGAGTGTCTTTTCTTTGTTCTAGTTATTCACTTTCTGGTTTATGTGTTTGCTGCCCAGTATCACTCCTAATTTAGGATATAGTCTTTTGTCACGAAATTACTCCAGTCTTTTATAAAACAAACTGAAAAACTGACAGAAATTCTTAGAAGATCATAAAAATTTAATACTTGATTGCTTCACTTCTGGTTTCCTCCATCTCCTTCTCCATATGCAATTGACAGCCACTGCATTATGGAACAAGATATAGGATGGTGGCTTTGAAAAGAAAACTGTCTCTTCTATCGCAATAACTTAGTGTAGTTATTCTTCTTTGTTTTCTGCAAATTGTCTTTGTGAAAACCATCTTTGACTTGCAGTCATTTTCTGGGCTTTCTGGCTACAATGCATATTCCCTAAGAGACAAAGTGGCAATGGTCCCGAGGAGGGAAAATTTAAAATTTCATTGAGTAGCTGTGGTGTCTTAGGTAGTATTTTTCATCTTTGCATTCTCTCTAGTTAGTATTTCTACAATAGTTTCATCCCAACCAAATCTGACACTCCGAATATTGCTTTGAATACTAACTTACCACATTTTTGGGTGCCTATCATCCCTGACATCACACATTTCATGCACCAAATGAGACCAATTTATCCTGGGTATATGGGACTCACTGTGTAAAAGATATTAAGCACGCCTGCATTCACCGTGTCCAGTGCATCTGGAACATGACGCAGGTGTTGCACATACCCAGGCAGGCACGTGGAGCCCCTTGCATCTGTGTGGCTCCAGTCACCACTGTTGTGACACAGAACTCATCTGCTCACAGAGAGATGAAACCTGGGGTAGCTGGACCCGATGCACCTGGCAGAACTGCTCACACAGACAGTGTCTAAACATGTTTTTGCTAGTATTCATTTTAATCCCTTTTCCCTCTTGTCTTGTATTCTCCATTTCTTGAGACAATTTTCTCTATCTGATAATCCTGCCCTTTGAACCATTTCACCATTAAACTCATAGAAATACCGAAGAGCGTGGTCTTCATTCACTGGAAAGTAAAACCTGGTATTTCCCAATTCCAAAGCAGATGTCCAAGAAAGATAGGGAGATCTTTCCCTAATGAAGATCACTTCTCAGTGTGATTCTGGTTATCTCTTTGGTGAAAAGCTGTTGTCTTCTACTCACAGTAATAGCATTACTAATTTGACACTGAAATGTTCTTTAAATGAACCATGATGGCAGCATAAGTAGTTTGATTCTTTGCTGTAATGTATCACTTAGACTGGAACCCAATTACAAATACTCCAGCCAGAGAGTCCAAGGTCTGCCCACAGTCTGTAGAATATGTCAAGGCTGCTGTATGTAAAATCTGCCTGATGATCCAGTTTTACCTGAACTACAGCCAAGGAAAGAAAAAAACCTTTCAAATATTTGTTTGAATTTGTAAAGGTACATTTGACAGCTAGGCTTGCATATTTTAAAGTCAGGGTAAATACAGTAACATTGAAATTTGCCATTATAAATATCCACAGATGCTGGATTTGAAGTTTAATTTGTGGATATTTATTCATCCAGTCAGTGCTGAGAAATTGTATTACTAGACTTCTGTGACCAATTAAAAGTAAATGGTCACATACAGATTGACTAAGTACATCTGAAAAAAACCCCAAACTTTTTGAGGATGCAAGTTTTCTGTTAACACTGTTGAAATTGTACAATTTAAATGTGTTTTAAAGTTTTCTCTTCATTCTTAATCATTCCCAAAGGATTAATCACAGCAATGTTTTAAATGTCCTCAAAGAGGGCTCTTTAATGTGACTGCTTGTTCTGTGTTCACTTTCTGAACCTTAGAGGCTAAAGTGGGGATGAAGTATAACCTCATTAATTAAAAATATTTATTATTTTATATATTTGTAAAACTGTTTAAAAAGCATTTCCTCATATATATTAGCTAGATTGTGCTCTATACTAAGCTCTAATTAAACTTCAATGTGAAACAATCAGGAGCATTGCAGTAAACAGGCATTTCCTTATGTGAATAATTTGGTCTCTGAATACACTTGAGCAAAGACAACTGAAATATATCTGAGTGTTTTGACTGACAGTCACTGTTTATCTGATACTCAAAAGCTATTTATGTCACTCATTTCTATAAGTAGCACAGAGCTTCTAGGATGCCAGTGAAATGCATTTTTGGGTGACATGGGCAATCTTTCATCTCTCTGTAGACTATAGAATTCCCATATAATGTCATAGTAGAAACATCTGCATCTCAGTGTAAAGAAAATGATCACAGTTTTTAGAACCTATGTATTTAGAGTTGCTGCCTCTTTCTTCTAAAGAATTAATTACTTCACATGCCACAAATAAAAAGTAATGCATCTTTGGACCAAAGTTATGTTTTTCTGGATTCAGCTATGAATTCATTATCTCTTTTTCTGTTTCTGAAAAGAGAAAACAAGGATCTGAAAATCCACAGGGTTTCAGGCTGCTGTGGTCCTGGTAGTTTAGAGCTGCCTTCACTAATGAAAAAAATTAATCCCCTTCTACATGCCCCACTTTTAAAACTATCCATTATTTTAAGCTTTTCAAGATGCTGATATTCCTATCAGTATCCAATGATTCCTATAACTGAAGTAAAATCTGTTGGAATTAATTTGAAGGAGAACAAAGCAAAACAACAAACACTTTGTTATTGAGAAAGCATATCTTTCTGAAGAACACCTTTATTTTCATTTCCCTCAAAAAAGACAATGTGCAATATGCACATAACAATGACCATTTTGGAGGTGGTTTACTATTTTTATAATACTCAGAATTGAGTTGTCACTGGCTCCTGCATTGTAGGAACAGCTGGACAGCCTCTGAATATTGTGAACACACTTGTGCTAAAACTTTCAAGTACAGTATTCCCTACTGATGCTGATGGTCGGTGTTGACAGGAGCTCCATGGTGAGCTACTTCAGGGCCTGGTACATCTTTCAGTCTGAGTGTCCATTGTCTCCAGCCATTGCAGATGTATCCGTTAGACTCTTCTTCTAAGAATATTTAACTACCAGAGATAATGTCCATGATAGAGTAGAGGAAGAAGTCCTTTTTGACAAATCTAGAACCCTTGCTTCACCTGAACCAGTCACCTGCTACTGTAATAGTAGTACATTTTAGATTTATCTCACAATTTGGTGCTGGGGCTACAGTAAAATAAATGCTTAGTCTCAGATTCACCACTGTGAACAGCTTCTCTTAGTCTACTGCTCACATCTCTGACTGCCTTCATTATAAAATCATATCCAAGCAGGTCAGCCCTGGAAGATAAATCATGTCAGCACAAAGCTGGTTTGTGAGCTCTGATTTATTAGCTTTGTTAGGCCTTCAGGGCTTGTGAATCTCCACACATTGTAGTCTGCACTTTGAGACCAGTCTGTTCTGAAGGCTTGGATTTTTTTCCCTAATTAGAGCACAAGCAAGTTGTTACTAAAACATTTGTGACAACATGAGATGAGTAACAAAAGACATAAGGTCTGTCTCCCCGGAACAATGCTAAAAGGAAGCTGCAATATCATTATATGAGTTGCTTTGAGCTCAGGTAGAAAAATTTTCGGTTGGGGTCAGATGGGATGCAACTCTTGGGTTGCTGGGGTACCTTTGCTGCTGGGGTTTTGTAAATTTATTGCATTTCTGTTTTCAGAGCCCTGGAAATTCACTTTAGTGAATTTACACAGCATTATTCCCTTTCACAGTGATTTTGCTGTTTCTCCAGGTGCCAGGATTACAGCCTGTTTTATTAATAAAGCAAAGCCAGTCTAAAGAAGCATTATCTTTTTGCACACGTTAGGATGTTTGTATTCACTCTTTCATCTCATGTACTATGACGAGGTATAATCCAAAAGCTGGAGGGGTTTGTGTGGAAAGAAAAGCAAACCTGGACACTGAAGTCCTTTACCTGCTATTGGCATATACTCCTTCCCTGTCAGGTGTCAGGAGTTAATCTCTGTCCCAGAGGTCTGTCAGATAAAGCAGTTGGGAGAGGCATAGATGTGTCAGTGAGCTGCAGTTTGGAGACACCCAGCTGCAGTGGGTAACTCTTTGACCAGAAGGGTCTACACTACAGGGATCTCTGCTTCCACAGTGGCACTTCACTGCAGCAGGAAACCAATGGCACACTCTCCCAGTGGAGCTTCACAAGCAGCTCTGCACCCCCAAGATCAAAGGGAAGTCTCTGACTCTCCTGGCTACAGGAGTCTCCCTTTGGCTCTGCTCTGGACTCCCACACACCCTTTGCCAGGCATTCTTCTCTGTATGCTGCACGATGGCATCCCAACCTTACTGCAGTTTATTGAACTCTCTCCATTGCCCAGAAGGATGATTGAAGCCAAGCCATAGCAGACCCTGAATGTGTTTTGAGAGCAGGAGTAACAAAAGGTCATACAAGGAAGGAAAAAGTAAGTTCACTGGATTCCAATAGATACAAAAAACATCAATATGAATACAAAAGCACTCTGGGTTTAACAGCGCAGCGCTGTCAATTGTGAAGCTGTGTTTATTCCTTTGAATTCAAGCAGGAAGGAAGGGATTTTTGTGGCTCTGGCACTGGGCCAGATGGTTTGCCTTTCCCCAGCTTGCAGCTTTTGGAAACAGGAACTGACTTTTGCCAGCAATGCCTCCTGCCCCTGCCTCTGCCTGCCCACGGTCTGGCTGGAGCTGCCCTCATCCCAGCTCCTGTCACTCCACTTGCTGTGTGGCAGCCTCTCATGGCTCTCCTCATTCAGCCTCCATGGTCACACAGGGCCATTTCCAGTCCCACATCTCTGTGGCTGCTTGCACTATAATGTGTGCCCTAACAAGCTGCGAGCATTTGAAATTGGCTGTCGAATGCAGCAAAAGTGGTCTCTTCTGGGTTCCTCAAGTAAATGGAGAATGCATTCTTCCAAAGAAATACTTTAAAGACTTTGGACCCCAGACAGACAATTATTAAAGCTGTAAATTTTTGCATTTTTAACTCCTGATTAGAAATAGAGAGTTTATTTTTGCATTTTTATAAATATCTAGGCCTTGTGGTAGCCCTTCGTAGAATGGTAAATTTTGATTTCTGATAATTGCTGGAAAGTCACATTCCTATTAATCCTCACTAGTACTGTTCAAGGATTTAGAAACCGCTTTTAGATACGAGCACAGCTCTGCAAATCCCCTAAGACAGAGCCATGGGTAATGGGAATATAGAGGTCACTTGAGTCATGAAATGCGAACTCTGCATCCTGTCAGGTGGTGTTGCAGAGAGGGGAGAAAGGAAAATAATGGTGTTTTCATTCCTTTAAAAAAACACTGCAGGAGTGGGAGATTACACAGTTCCCTGCAAGAAGTAAGAGATTTCCCAGTGTGGTCAGATGACCATGTTAAACTGGCAACTGCATCGTGACAAGGCATGCTGAGAAATCCAAGCCAGGATCATTTGGGACTAAACTGATTTAAATCTCTAATGCAAAAAACCTGTGGTTTAACGAGAAAAAAATAACAGTGTTGTGAGAGACATCAGCAGGCTATGCCTGACTTCTCATTGCTCCATTGTCCAAAAATGGGTTTGAGTCTGTGGAGCAGACCACCTGTTAGCAAAGATGCCAGTGCTCCCTCTGTGCAGAGCTCCCTGTTACTCACACTAGTGGATGTACTGGGTGCACAAGGTACCAGGTGGGGACAAGGGACAGCCCTCCAAATTATCCTGAAAAACCTGGTGTGGGCAAAGATACCATCAAGTCACTGCAGCCAAATGATACTGCTTTGAGGTGGAGAAGGGGAAGGCCAACTTTTTCTCTGAACAGCACTCCTCACGGAGTTTTTTGCATCTTGATGAGATCAGGTGACTAATGGTGTGTACTGTCACCGAAAGAATTAAAACTTCAGTGTGGTGACATCTTAGAGGGTGGTAGGGCTCTGCTGGGATGAGGGCATGCAAGGTGAGCACGAGGGAGAGCAGACAATTGCATACACTGCTGCCTCGGGCAGGTCCTTGGAGAAGAGGGGAAACAAAGCAACAGAGACAGTCTTGGGTTTTGTTTTTCTGCTTTGCTCTATAGAAGGACTCAGGAGCTCCTACCTGTTCTCAGCTGGAGAACCTTGAAAACTGCAACAGGAGAAACCACGATGGGTGGCCACAAAGGAGGCATGGATGCCCTGGAGGTGGGAATCATTCGAAGGACAACTCCCACTCAAATACTCCATCAAGTCAGTGGTGCAGCCAAGAACAAATTCAAAGATGTTTTAGTGTGTGGATTGTATAAATACCTTATCCTGCTGCTTGTGCTGTACAGACTGAACAAGTTCTATGTGCAGGCCACTGCGTAAGCACACTTTGTCTACAATGTAGTCAAGGACTGTAACCAATGTTTCTTTTAAAATAAACAATGAAAATGCGTGGATTTAAATTTTTCCTGCCGCATCTGTGTGAGCACTTTGGGTCTTGGGTATAATGCCTAAGATTTTTCTGAGTCCTTCATTAAAATCTTCTCTCCTCAGCAAGGCGTAAAAGGGTTAATTCTTGCTTCCTGCAGAACCAGTAAAGTCTGCAGCTTTGTCCAGCTCCACGATTAACACTTCAAAGTTTTTGCTGGTCAGAGCTAACTGATAACAACCTGATTATGATGGTACTTGGGGGTAGTTTATTATTCAAATTAAATATTTCAAAGGAATTTGGATTGAGACATCATGCCTTTCAAGCTATGGAAAGACCCCAGCTTAGGGTTACCATTTCAAAGAGTTTTTTACAACACATCTCAGATGCAGAAATGTCAGCAGTGGATAGAGAATTGATTTTCAAACGGACAAGATTGAATAATGGGAACTGGCTTGGCTGAAACAACACATTAAGTGTTTTGCAGGAGGCACTATGAGGCACCCTTGGAAAGGTGTTTTTAACTGGAATGATGAGGCAGAATGTCACTGAATTTACAGGCTGTGCATTTGCTCTGATAATTTTGAAGCTGGTCGGAGGCCAGCTTAGAAAGAGTGATGTATCAGGTAAACTTAAAAAGATGAAAACCCAAGGAGAAGCAGGATTGGTTAATTCCACTCAAGTGCCCTCAGAACTCATAGTTAGATGTAGTTCTCGTCTTGAATCCCCTCATTCACACCATGAACCTCAGCCATATCACTGCAAACCAGGACTGCTAATGCTAAGCATCAGAAAAAAAACCATGAAATATTAGTATTAAGATCTCAATATTTAAAAAGATTACTGTATTGAGTTTTAGTCTTTATTTACTTATAAAATTGAACCTTTAAGTTTTACATTTTAAAGCTTTACTCATATAGCCTGGCATTTTATTCAACTGTATCACAGCAGCAGAAATCAAAGACTAGAGTCCCTTTTTGATGGATACTGCATTAATCCAAAGCAAAATTAAGGCCTGATTTCCAAACACTCTTACAGCCAAAAATCATAAAAACATTGCATAACCTGAATGATCTTGAAAATTGAGGCCCATTTTCATAATTTCTTAGATATTTCATCTCCTATATCCCATTGAAAACTACTTAGTATTGCAAAGCTAAATAGAAACCACTCTAAACTGCCTTTAAAATCTGAGCCTTGCCATCTGAGGTCACCCGACATCAAAACTGATATCTTAATTAAAAAAATAAAACAAAACTTCCAAAACCCAGCCAAGGCAAATGTAGTAGATAAATTGTAAAGAATAAAACCAAGATGCTATCTCTGAAGACACTCCAATAACTGCTACTACCTACCACGACTCTACAAGTGAATGTATAGGGAGTATTTAAGACAGCCTGGTCTTTAGTCCCCTGAGTTGAATTTGTCAATTTGTTTCATCTCTTTACGTAAGATAGATTGCAATATTACAGCTGCATGTTTGGTTAGTTATTTGTCCTACTGCAGAAGTTAGGGGGGCTGTTCTGGTGTAGGTGAGATGCAATTCCTGTGACTCAAGCCCTATTGAATGAAAGCCCCATGGGAATGGCTTATGCACACAGGGAATTTGGCTGCAGTGTTATAAAATGCAGACGTATTCTCCTCATCAGCTCATGAGGATGCAGATCAAAGAAGAAAATTGATGTTTTTTTCCGGTTTGATGGTGTGGCACGCTTCAGTCAAAGATCAAAGGAGACTAATGTAAGGTGGAGGTTGCAGCACACACCCTCTTACAGATGCTGGTGAAATTATACTGACATGTGGCTTCATCAGTCAGAATGGAAATCCATGCATAGAGAAAAAACGAAAGGTCAGCAGGTAATCTCCACAGCACTAATTGAACCCTCTGGGTAGTGACTGACAAAGGAGCAACCAGCAAAATGCTTTCTGAGCATGCTATTTGCAGCAAAATAAATCATTTGATGGATGTAGTTAATTTCCTACCTACTATGTGAAGATGCCCATGGTGAAGATCTCAGTTCAAATGTATTGCAGAAGGGGAGCACTGCCTTCTGAGGATGGTAAACCAGTCCAAAGTGAGCAGCTGATTTTTAAATGCATGAATGGCTGCAAAAGTCTGTATCCTTTCTTTGACTTAATGGAGATTTTTGTGGGTTTTTAAATTTTCTTTTTGCTATACTTTTCTGTGGTTTNGTTATGTCCCATCCTGGTAAGTGTAACCTACCCTTTTGCAGTACTACAGAAATAAAGACACCCTTCTCGAATTTGATACTGTTGTTTTTTTTTTTTTTTTTTTTTTTTGCTTTAACTTCTATTATTTGTTTGTTTTGTTTTTCTTAATTTCAAATAGAATGGTGTAAAATAGTAAAATATAACCCATTCTTAGACTGCAGTCTAAGCCTCTTCTCCTGGGTTAGTACAAATAGAAAGCCAACACAGGTACAATGGATCAACCACATAAGCTTTTAGGTCCAGTTTCCACATGGCTATAAAACAGCACAAATGTCCTGGGGAAATGTTGAATACGAGAGGACTCTGCTTGTGGTGATACAACTCTGAGCACAGTGACACATCCAATAACTGCTGTGGCATGCTGCAAGCAGCCTCAGTGACGGCTCCAGGACTTGGTACTTGGCCTATAAATTGTCACTGTAGGCAGCAGCCCTGTCCTTGGTTCAGAGTGACCACCAGTCCCAGCTGCTGCAGCGGCCAGAGATCCTAGGGGGCTGTAGCTGTCTGTTCTGTTTGCTGCTATCATTGCAAGGCCAGCCAAGCTACCCAGAGGCTTTACAAAACATTGAGATCTGCCAGTGCTGCAGATGGGTAAATGCACTTCCAGGGATGATCTAAACTCCAGCGAGACAATAATATTTCATGGAAATGCCAGGACTTATGTGGTACTGGCCTGAAGGAGCTGCTACAGACAGTTTAGTGTTTGTTGATTTTGGTTCATTTTGAGGCTGCGCAGGAAACAAAATCTCACGTCAGTGTTAAGTTGCCTAATGTGCATAGATTAATGCACGTTTTTCATAGGTGAGTGAACTGTATCAGCATAATCAGACAACCCTATCCCCAGTACGGGTGTTGCATCATATAAAACCCAGTAAAATTAGAGCAGCACACCCTTTCATCTACTGCCAAAGCCCAAGAAGTCATTTCAACAGGTCATAGCAGGTGGAGCTGGTTAGATTTCTGAGTTCTTTTAAGCAAGGAAATTTCAGTCAGTGGTTATTTCACATAAATTTTTTTGCTGTGACTAATTGTTCTAACACTTGCTGTTTGTTATTCATGATAGGGGAGTGTCAGGCTGTCTATTCCAGGGACTTACTTCTCCCAAAGAGTTCATCCACATTGGCCTCCCTGGAAGCTAAAGTCAATGTAACAGCAGGAAAAATATGTTCTCAGATTGTATGACTAGAATTTTTATAAATAGGAGTGACTGATGTAGAGCTATGAAAATAATTGATTTTTCAGTGTGGCAGTTGAACCAAAAAATTGAGAGAAAAAGATAATGTAGTCCATCTCAGCTCAATTTGTTGGGCTTTTTTTTTCTTTTTTTTTTCTTGTCTGTGAGATGAGGAAAATATTTCATTCAGCTTCAGACAAAGCCATTCTTTTCCCAGCCAGGTTGTTTCTGATGAAAAATTAGTTGTTGGAACAGACAGATCAGATGATTTAATCAGCACCTACAGAGCAGATGAGGAAATGCAAACATAACTCTTATAAAAAGGCCTGCCAGCTAGGGCATTCCTCTGGGACACCACGCTGCAGAACCCTCCTCTGCTGACAAAGACCCATCTCTGCAGCAGCAGGTTCCTCATCCATCCCAGGAAGGAGCAAGGGATGGACTCTCCAGAGAGGACACGCAGTGGTGCAGCATCTGCCCTGACTCATCTTCAAACCCAACTGGCAAAAGAGGCATGAAAGGGATTAACCTAGATACCTTGTCTGGTAGGGAACATCTTTTCCAGGGTAGCAGGCAGCTAATCGTTCAGGGACTACTTCTGGAATTAAACCTTGGCTTCCCAGGAACATTGGCCATTGATTTTAGCACATATTATTCCCCAAATCTGATGAGAACAACTTTGTTTAGAAAGACAAAATGGCGTTTTTCACAAAGAGATCATCAGCCGCATAATAGCTGATTCTTGTACATGAATATTTTAATGACAGCCCGCGGCTAGGACGGATGTTTTTCCATGGACATTAATGCGAATGACCCTGCATACATTTATATAGATAAATCAATGAGAAGGAGTAGAGATAGCATCAGACATGTTTATAAAAATTTCTTATAAGTTCTGAGTATTCAGGGGTTTTTTTCCTCTTGATATAATTGAAAACTATCTTGATTGTTTCTGTTTAACTGGATTGAGAGCTGAGGCTGCCATGACATATGTAGCTGAGTCAGTTTGTGACCTGATTGGTATCAAAGTAGAGGGGGAAGTCTCAGTTCCCCTCCTTTACACACCTGTCCTCTTTATCCACACAACCCAGACATCTCTGGGGCAGATCGAGATGTGGGAGCTGACAGTTGAGTTTCTGTAAGCTGATTAATTCCTTCACCTGTGAAAAAAAATGGCCACCTTTTCTGCTGGGATCATTTTGAGCTGGGTTAAAAAGTGAAACAGCTGCTGGAGTGGCCCAGACAAGCGCTTCTCCCCATGCCTGGTGGGCAGAAGGACTGTAACTGCTCTACACTGGTGCTGCTGTGTCAGGATTCCTGTTTGCTTTCCAGACTCGATGGCTGCATTTTGCAGTGCTGCAATAGTGCTTATCCTCTTGGTAACTGATTCTGGCTCTTAAACCATTGTTCAAGGTGCAGAGGCTCTTTCCAGGCACTTTTGTGGAGCTAGCTAAGCCTCCAAAAGGGCAGTTTTCCTTATTGCTGTACCTGTAAATCATGCTGTACTTTATGTGCAGGCATGCTCGTTTTGACAAAACAGGAGATAATTCACTGCTAGATTGGCCTTCAGAAAGAATGTGAGTAGTCTTGTGATACTCCATATTAGATATGACTATAGACACGACTCTACTTGTTCAGGAAAGGAATTTGTTCTGAAAGAGACAAATGCATAGGAAAACATCTTTCTATTTTCCTGCCCTATGTTTTGTTTAATAATAAGGGATGAATACAATTTAATAGAGGGTATGGAAGCAGCTGTGTTGCAATTAGAAGGTATGACTAGTATTTGCCCAGAAGTTTGAACATACAACTGTACTGGGTAAGGAGATGGCTCAAATGATCAAATACGAATGGTTCGTGGTTGGTGCTCCAAAAATCCGGTTCCTCCTGTGCAGTTAATGCTAAGCTAGTACAGTACACTGGCAATATAATCCCTTGCAAATCACTTTCTGGGTCTGAAAGTAGTCAATTATCTGTGACTGATTACTGTCTTAGGGCCAGAAAAGTACCAGACACCTGCTATTTCCATTCAAGCCAGTGAGAATTGTTGGTGCCTTTCTTACTGTTAGATCATTCATGCTCTCAACATATTCAAATTTGGTATTGTAGTGTATTGTTAAAAGGAGGACAAGCACTGACTTCCCAGCAACAACTGTCCCTAATGATGGCCTTATTCTAGGTTTGAGATAAGAGCAGTTCAAATACTCTTCTGTTTGACTGCCAGTTTTACACTATTTCCTAATTTAGCATGAGACCAAGGGCAATGCAGTTTTATTTACTATTGTGCATTCAAATTATGCCTCTAAAAGATATACTGATTTAGTTCGTATTTTTGAGAGCATGCAAAGAAAGGATGAGAAGATTAAAATGGTAACTGGCTAGCTGCATTGCAAACACGTTTTCAGATCAGATCTGAAATGAGATGGAGACATTTGAGAGGGCTGTTGCTGATGCAAGAAACCTCAGAGGAGAGAAGTCAATAGGGGTGAGACTCTGCTCTGGGACTGCTAACAAAGCTGTGCTCTCACTCTGCACAGAAATAGGTTTGCTTTCTGCTCTTGATAATCTCATGTGACTTCTGTTACTAAGCAGGGAGGGTGTCAACATGCTAACAGTCAGCTGGAAAAATTAAGTAACCCTCTGTAATCTGATTAGTAAGGAAATAATTTGAGAGTAGGTTAATCAGACGGTGAGGTAGAATTATTTAATAAAAGTATCACTACTGGTTTCAGGATGTATTAAATAATTGCTGTGCTATTAACAGTGCAGTAACCGGAGTGTTTTCGAACAGGAAAAATCTGGTCCACAGATGGACTTTCTTCAAGTCTCTGCCAAGTCTGAAAAAGCTGGCAGGATGGGATGTGGATGCAGACATGAATTAATTTCATCTAAGGATACGAGGACATGGAAAGAGTCAAAACAGGGAAAGGGCACGCTGATTAATGTAAGATACAGGAAAAAAATGGAGGACTCTGATATTCAAAGTGGTGGGGGTGTTCATTGCTGAAAAAACTCAACAGATCTGTCTTATGACAGCAACATGCAATAAAAGAGCCTCTTGATCTAACCTTAATATCAAAATAAAATGGCAGAGCTCTCTTTCTGTAGGTCAGATGGTGAAGGTGGGTGAACACCTGTGGGAAGTCTTCATGGGAAGATTAAATGTGAGAGAAACCTGCAGCAAAGGGAAGATCCCTGCTGTAAAGCCAGGCAATGCCAATGCAGCATCTCTCATTTGTCCAGAATCCCTCCTAGACTTTCAAGAGTTCCCCAAATCCAGGAGAATACATGTAAGCTATGTGTTTATATGAACTTTATTGCTTTGCATTAAAAAAAAAAAAAAGTTTACCATAATTATTTAATATGGTATCGGTAAGCACATTCATATGTATGAGCTTTCCTTTGGATGCTTCTCCCAATTGGTAATTTTCCTTGAGCTATTTGTTTCCTTTCTAGGAAAAGTGAGTGAAATATCTTATTTTGCCAAAACTCTAGTAAGACTGGGGAAAATTGTTTCCATCTCAGACCACTTAGAAAACTATTCAGAAGAGACACTACTCAGAACAGTTCAACTGGAGAATCTTAAGCATGTTTTTGTTTCACATCTTCATGTTTTTGTCAAGTTTTCCCATTTCCTTCAACCTCAGAGGCATTAGCAACCTTCCTTGCTCTCACAAAATACTCCTGCTGCAGCAGAACAATGACCAAAAGGCTTCATCAACACAAGGCAGATACTACTCACTTCCTCAGAGATCTGTCTTGATGTCCACCCCCAAGTGGCCCGGCAAGAGCTCTGAAAACCCTTTCCCTCCCTTCAGCTGTCAATGCAGAGTACAGCTTGTTCTCATGCCTCTCATGGCATATATACTACCTGTGAGCAGGCACCTGCCTTCCCTCTGATAGAAACTACTGTAACTGCACTGCAGTTTCCAACCAGCCAGACCTAGGAAGATGCTTAGGAGGGTGGAAAATATTCCTCTAATTCTCTTTGCCCTCTGAACCAAGACTGGTTCTAGTGCTGCGCTCAAGAATGGATTGCCCTGCACATAAGTAGCAACCTTAAAAACCAGCCCCTGGTACGCCCAGGTCAGGTTGCTTGGGGCAGTCAGGTCTTTATGCAGAGTAGGATAACCCAGGGAGGCTTACACAGACTGTCCACAAAGTGCTTCTACAGAGAAGAGATGCAGCTGGGAGGTGGCACCTGCTGGGCTTTCAGCACAGGGATCCCTGCACCTCCCACTCTCTCGGTGGGGTGTGTTCACAGGCACAGCATCCGGCTGAACGGAGAAAGAACAGATTGCAGGATCCACACCTGCAGGTACGGCCATTTACAAAACACTCTCTCAGGCTAGTGACCGAAGAGTCACAGTATGTTTATCAGAGTTTTAGGAGTCAGATGATGGATGTCCCCTAGGCCCCCAACAGCAGTGGTAGATACTTGCAGAGCAGCAGTGTTGCTGCTGCAGTTTATGTGCTGGAGTGTCTGTGGTGGAAGATGTAATGAGGATGACATACCTTTTCAAAAAGAATTATACATTGGATGCTACCTTTTGAACTGGGAAAAGGGGATTAGAAAGTACGTGTGGAGTCAGAATCAATGTCCCCATTTTCATCACTGACATACCTGGTAACCCCACTTCGCTCAGCATTTTACATATATAAAATGAATATGTATCTGTCCCCAGTTGTATATCAGGTACTTTGTTCTTTTAGTTCAGGAGAGGAAAAACCCCTACGTTTCTCTGTCACATGACAGTATTGTCCATGAGTTACCCAGCTTAGTAAAGCTCATTTTATTGTATTTCATCTAGAGTTTTTACAGGTTCATGAAATACCCCAAATAATTGGGGAACTGCGTATTATTAAAATCACGACCTCCTAAAAATGTAAACACCAGATACTTGACATTTGCAAGTCCTCCATAAATATTACCACCAGATTCCCGCTCTTTCAAATTAGTTGTCTCTTTCCACACCAGTAATGGGTCCAGGAATTTCTGGTGACACTGGCATTTCAAACCTGGCATTTGACACTTTTTTCTGCAATCCCCATTAGTTAAGAAGAGATGCACAATGTCTCTGCCGTTAGCAGAGATAGAGCAGTAGCTTTGCTCTGACAACGAAGCGTTGATGACCTAAAGATTTATAACTAATCCAGCTGATACAGATGGGGTACAGGAACCATTCAATATTTGTGCATGCAGGTCAGAAACAGATGTAGATGTTCAGTCTGGCTTCTTTCCCCTTCAAGACGCAGAGTGTCTCTTCCAAATGCTGAGAGCTTCCACATTGCAATAGTGCTGTCATGAGTCTGGGTGGGCTGAGGACCCCACCAGGGCACTGTGGGGTGGCCACACTGTCTGCATCTCTTCCACTCCCCAGCTCAGAAGCAGTGGGGTGTGAACTCCCCCAACATGGGGGCAAGCAGCCTTATAAGATCCATGTCATGCTGCATAACCTTTAATTTGCTGGAGGCCACATTTCTTACACAGCAATTGGGAAGATTCATGTTGGACATGGTTTTTATTATTTCAGAGCTAACATCTGTTTTTAAGTGCACATCCAGTGTCAGTGTCTAACTGTGCTAGAGGTCATAGCGTGTATAATTGCCACATTGTCTCAACATAGGGGTACGCTGAACTGATTTATGTATGGCCTCCCCATGGCTGAGTTCCTGGATAACCAGATTTTTTTAAGGTTGCAAGGACATTCGTGACTTCGGAATACTCTTGCAACAATTTCTGGTGAATCAACAAGTAGCAGGCAGGACAATTTAATAAAATAATTGTTGAATAATATTTTCTCTCCCTGTCTATTCAAATATAACCTGCTTGTCAGATATCCAGTCTACCCAGTTTCTTTACTTGTCAATGCACAAAACGCTGGGTATGTAGATTAAGAATAAAAACATGACCCCCACTGTGGTCATTGTTCTGCAATACACTTGTCACTGACAGCGTTTCTGAGTGCAGCTCAGTTTATTAAAGTAAAGAATTTTATCGTCTTCCTTCAGAGTGTTCAGGCAAATATATTCTACAAAAAAACCCTAAAACAAAACAAAACAAACACCATTAAAAGCTGAGCCATCACATACGGAGTTTTTTCACACCATCAGGAAACTCTGATGATGGCAAACTCTGCTATTAGATGCTTTTTCACATAGAGGTGAAGAAATATAGATGCTGAAACTTAATCAAGGTATTTTAAATAAGATGAAATAAAGCTGTGTAAATGAAGTTAGGACTGCATCTTGCTTTCCCTTTAATTCTTGGAAGGAGGAAAACTGTCTAGGATTATGTTATGTGCAAGGAACATTTAGTCCCAATTGCTACTGATTACATCTTCTCTTCTTGTAGAGCTCCTCAAAACATTAGGACTTCCATTAAAAGACAAAACCAAATGTAATTCTCTTGAATTGGGATTTTTCAGAAAGAAAAAAAGCCCCACCGTTGACTCCTTTGACTCTAAACCAGCAGATAAAAATATCTTGCATCAAACTCATTTAGATGTCTAGTGAAATTGAGGGAGAAGTTTTGTCAGAAAGAAGGACTTCAAAACCAGAAGAGTTAGAATAAAATTGCTGGTAGAATGGAAAGAAATAATCAAACAAGATCAAAAGTGTCAAAACCCAACAAGCTAGGTGCTGAGAAAAAGCTGTTTGGAAATATCAGATATTTTCCAATGCAGCTTATTGAAAGCTGGCTTTAAAGCTTTGCAGGGGTGCCTTAGGAGTGTGATCTCTTATGTTGTTGCTCTGGCCATTCTTTCATAAAAGGCTGTGTTTGTCCTGCTGCCCTCCCATTCCTCAAGCCCTGAGGAGGTTTATAGCAACTAGCAAGGACCAGCTTGCAGAAGGGACAAAATAAGGGTGTCTGAAGGTGGGACAGTAATGTACTGACAAGGGAGCTGCTGTGGTAGCATTAACAGGGGTTTCTCTGGCCCGAGTTACCCTCCCTTGCAATAATTCTACAGCTCTTCCAGCACAGAAATTGCTATATTCCTGTGTGCAGCGCACGTGATGGAGCATTACTGACCTACCCTGATGGGGTCTCTCAACGTTGCTGTGAAAAAACACGGCCAGAAATGCTTCCCCCAAAAAAGGGCAGTGGGTACTGGTGATGCTGGGCTAGGCAATGCCATTCACAGTGCAGTAAATTTATCTAAGGGTGGTCTGAGTTGAAATTTTGCAGCTTTCTGGGCTGGAATTTATGGAAATACGTATTTCTCACAACGTTGAAAGCTTCTCCACAAGTTGATTCCCTTGCATCATCTGCTCAGCCTTTGCTGTTATTTTTTTCTTCTTCTATCTAACACTGAGTGAATTAAACTGAGGAAGACTGGCCTCTACCTGCAATTATTACAGTCAGTGAGCCCCAGCTCTTCCCCCAGTATCACCTCCAAGCGTTTTTCCTTGTAAACATTGTGTAGGGAGCGTAATTTATCTTCCCTCATCTCTCCTGCTCTTAAGAAAAAGGTCCTGCTCCAGGGATGTAGCAGTACTATAGAGCCATTACCACTTCGATGGCCTAAGGGTGCATGCAGTGAAAGGTATGTCAGGAATGGTAATCTGTTTTCTTGAGCCACCCGGCGTAAATGGCAGAAATTAGAAGCCTTTAGGTGCAGAGGGCCTTTTCCTGAGGGTTTATTTACAGGGGCAGCCGTTAGTTACCCAGGGGACATCTCTCCCTTTCTACCAGCTGTGCTATGTTACCTGATACATCAGTAATCACTCCCTAGCTTTGCTCTTTCTGGTCACCTTTTGTTCTTGGTTCCTAGGGACATAGACCTACCACCAGAGCATCACAAGTGTGAGTAGGTAATGATCTGACATTTCACCCTATAGATAAATGCAACCTTCTCTGTAGGGGGACACAAAAATAACAGTATGGAAGCACCAGAGAATTAGCAGTATTCAGAACAGGCTGAATAGACACATTCACATCATGGAAGCATAAACAAAATACAAAGAAGTGGCACCACAGCAGCATTAGGGTAGGTGACAGATATCTGAGGTCTGTGCACCTAAGGCCTGATTCTCTAGCAGAGGTTCATTTGGGATGTCTTAGGCATCTGTAATTAGCAGCCAAGCTAATTGCCTTGGGCTTCCCCTGAAACTAAGAAGAGCAGCACATCTCAAGGGTGTGATTAATCTCACCTATAGTAGGTCAGTGTAACAGTAGGTCAGATGAATCCGCCCCTGGAAATGTTTATTCCTCTCTACTATAAAAAGGAGTCAGAGTGACTAATGCAGGTACCAGTGCCTGCTTAGTCTGCAGTTAGATGGAGGAATCCTGTCCTCCCTGCCTAGCCTGGCCTGTAGCCAAAGCACACTTAAATTGCTGCCTAAACTTAAAAGTGTATTTGAGGTTACTCTTGAATTTGTATTGCGGATAAAGTGTTTTCACTGACACTGGAAGGCAGAAAGAGGGAAGAAGGCTTGGGTTGGTTTTTTCCCTCTGTTCAAATGTGTACCTCTTGCTCAAGGGTAGACTAAATGCTTGAGAAATAGAAAGACAAAAAAATAAGCCAGGACTGATGGTATAGGCCTGGAAAAGTGAAACTGGGAGCACTTGCTACAGCTATGAGCTGATAGAAAGACCTTTGTAAATAGCTGTAATTGTATCAGAGGACAGCTGACTTTTCCAGAGATTCTTCTTCCTCACGGAAGTGACCTAATGGGGACCACAGACACAAGTTGGTATAAGCAGCTGGCACACATCTGACTGTAGTGCAAAACTTCAGCTCACAGAATCTCTACAATCTATCCCATCTATTCCCAGCCAGGCCAGTACTCATCAGTTTTAATTGACGGGGTGGGTTTTGTTTCAGTAGCTCTCTCAAAGTTACAGTCTGCTTTCTCCTCCATGGCAAAATACAATTTTTGGGTTTGCCATGCAGTAGCTGCACCTGGTTTTCTGCTGTCAAAGCCAAGTGGAGCCAGGACACCGTGATATGACTGCAAGGTTAGAAAAGCAAAGGGAGACACAGGAAGAGCTTATGGTTCTGTTGATGAACCTGGTGTGGGGCAGGCACAGGAACCTTTCAGGAGCCCTGAAGAGAAGGGCTAACTTATGCTTGATTTCATTACACAAGCAAAACCAGTTTACCCTAGCTTAGCCCATGCTGCAGACACCCACCAGCACCTGAGGGCTGCTCAGAGGAAGTGCTCCTCTGAGGAGCTATGAAGATCTGGTGACAGAACCAGGGCTAGGGACCTCTGCTTTTGGGGTCCACAAAAGAGGATACTCACAGTGATAAGAGGTTTGGACAGCCTTTACAGGGAAAAAGGTGGCTTTGCTACCCTGGTGCTGTGTAGGTTTCAGCAGTGTCAGCAGGAGTTTATCCAGTGCCCCTGGAGCCCTTGGTTTAGCTGTATGCTGCACAGCTGTAATTCTTTTGGATGTGACTTTTGGAAAGAAACCTCGTTCATTCTTCCATTCCTTTGAATCTCCTTCTGACTGTGAGGCACTGCTACCCTTCCTTAGAGGATTAAAGAACAGAACAGTGTGTACCTTTGGAACATGAGATAAACTGGTAAAAGCCTCCTGTCCTTGCTGAACATGCTTGTTCTGCACCAAACCATGGGCAATTTGACAGAGAGGAGAAGGTGAAAGAACTGATGAAGTTCAGGCAATTCTGCAGTTAATGCACTCTGAGAGATCCACAGCCGATAAAGCACTGCCCCTCCCATCACGATGCCATGTTTGGTAGAGGGTGTGAGAGCTCTCCTTTCAGTTTGCCTTGTTTTAAGCAAACCTCCAGGCTGGGTTTTAGCCTTATCTGTTGATAAGTACAGTTCAATTCATGGGCCAGTCCCAGCCGAGTCACAGGGACTGCTGTGTTTTGCCACCTGGGAATCGATTGCTGTTCTTTGGGTTCAGTTTTTCACGTGAGCAAATCTGTCTCTCAAATATGGCTTTTGTAGCAAAGAGAATATGGAAGGGGAAAAAAAAAAAAAGCCCAAGGAAACACATAGATCAACTGAGCACTCCGAGTTATTTGTATCTGGCTTGTCATATTTGTATCTGGCTTGTCATATAAAGCCATTGCTAATTTTTTGTAATTTTCCCACAGGGTTAAAACAATGATATCCAAAAGCATCTGTGTGAGGACAGATGCCAGGAGTAAGAGGTACAATGTGTATTAACTCCACATAAATCTCTATGCTTTTTGAATCCAAGTCAGACTACCACAAAAGAGCTGAAATGTGGCTTCACATGAAGGATGTAAAGGTAATTTACCCTGCTGTACTCATGAGGAAAGCAGGAAAAATCACCCTCCCATTTATTTGAGGTGTTAGGAATTATTTGCTCAATAAAAACACCTATAAACTCTGTTTATATCTGGAGTTAATGGAAAGGGAGAGAGATGGTATCTAACCAGGAACTGGAGCAGGAAAAAAGGTAAAACCTGAAAAACAGCAGACGGATAGTCTGCTCTCTCCAACACCCAGGTTTTTAGAATGAATGCTTGCAAATAGATAGTTTAAAAAAAAGGACAATGCATTGTCTGTTTACCTCTGGCATTATTCTCCAGCACTGGGAGAGAAAGGCGCAGAATACTTGTTCCCTCCTGATAGAGAGTAGGAAGATATTTTCATAAGAGAGCAGTGCAATTGGACTAAATTGCATTATAACTGCATAGAAATATTTTTACATGTTGAATCAAATTCTCATGGGCCACTATTCTTCCTTTCAACAGCAGAGATGCATGTTTCCTCTGGCATCTGTGACTATTACATGCCAGTATTCCAGCACCTTTTTTGGTATAGCATGAGAGGTACTGAAAAGAATAAATGCTTTAAGAAAAATTATGACCCTGGGGATAAATGGCATTATCACTAATTGCACTTTACTAATTCTGCCTACTCAAAAGGAAAGAAGGTAATCTGGAACAAAGTATGTGGTTACTGCAGGATGAAGAAATTCTGCTTGGAGCTGCAGCTTGCAGTGGGTGACTCATATTGCACAAAGAGCCGCGGTGTGGGTAGCACCAGCAGACAATTGTCAGTAATGACTGCCGCGTGCAGCTTAATGAATGAAACACAGAACAAGAGCTCCCTGGAAGCTGTAGCTGTGTGAATGCCAAGCCTTTAATTTTAAGATAGAGCCTCACATCATGAATATTAGGTTTGATAAACATGTTTTTAAGATGTTTAATAATATCCATGGATGAGGTAGAACACTGAGACAGCAGAATTTCAGTCTATGTGTAGCATTTTGAGAGACTCAAAATATAACTTCATAAAGGCAAACAATCTTCAGAAAGGTACATTCCATTTTGGGTTTGATGTCACGCATAAAAGGGATGTGGCTCCTATTTTTATTCTGGTGCAAGCTCATATTTTCAGATATTCTATCTATATCGTACTGTTTGTAAATGTTCTTCCACTATCCACCTGTGGTAGCACTGCACAGATTGTGAGTGAAAACAGGTATGTTCCCCTGGCACAACTGAAATGTTTTATGATGGAGCACTAAGGTGACTGACAGCAGACAGCATCAAAGGCTCCCAAACTGCATCTGGCCTGTCCACAGTCCATGGCTGCCTGGCCAGCAACTAATGGGCAGTCAGTGGAAAGGAGCAGGTGTACATTTCATTCTCATGTCAATACAGCCCTTAGCAGTTGTGATGATATTTGACAACTGAGCTGAAAGTGTTATTTTAGGTGCAAGGGCCATAATTTGCAAAGGCTGGACTCTGAAATAGGCCAAGAAACATTGATTTGTGAATTACTCTTAGTCTTCTGTTTGAAGGAGTATTTTAAATACAGCAAGGATTGTATCTTAATAATCAGGTATGTTTATAAAGGCTGATCATGTGAACTTGTACTTCTAAGGATAACAGGTTCTGTAATGCATGAAGAACTGAAGAAGTAAATGATTCTCTGCAAGATATCTTTTATGTGAATGGTAAGCCTGTGATTTGAAGCTAAAGCTTTACCTTTGATCTTGATCCAAAAGTGTACTGCGTGCTGTATCGCAAGATGTTTCTTGCTGTGCAGCCCATCCCTTTGTGTTACCACCTCAGATTAGCAGCTAACATAGGTCAGGTGTTGAAACTGCATTTACTGATGTCTTGTTGTCAAAGAAGCCCCCTTCAAAGTCACAACAACAACAAAACCAAACTGATTAGCTTACAGGAACAGTGTGTTCATCAGCACCAGTTTTATTTGGCTGATTTTAATTTCCAGACTGAATATGACCACCCTTTGTTTCCAAGCTTCTTTTGATAATGACAAGCTTTAGCCAGGTCTGAGCTGTTCTTCTGCCATGCCCTGAGTTCAGTGTCTGCACTCTGTGTCTATGTTGCCTTACGCTTCTTGGTACAGATGTCCTGTCTAAATACCAGTAAATGAATGTATTTGATCACCTTCCTCCCACTTACTTAGTTGAGGTATACAGCTCTCAATCCTACTGGAGCAATCCAGGTGAAAGATACTGCCACTTTTTCTATATACTCATAGCAAAAACACTTTAGGCTCCCTTATGCACACTTTTTGTTCTGCAAGTCTTAATAAAAAGAGACTGTTGTTTGAATGTAACTTTTATCAAGCTGGGTGGCTGTCACAGACACAGAACAGTGTTACTTCCCTTATAGTTATTGTTGTTTCTGTACCATTGCTGTTGATTTCTAACTGCCTTTTTTTAAAGAAGCCCTTTTTTTTTTTTTTAAAGGGAAAGCTTATGCTTTCTGGCCTTGCCTGATAGCTTCTCTTCTTTTAAGAGGTCTCCTGACAGGATCCATCATTATTCATTGACCTCTTAATCTATTTTACCGATATACACAGTCCTGCTGGTTTAACAATGTCTTCATCAAATAATGAATATTGCACTATATCCAAGGAAAAAAAATCCATTTCTGACATAGTTCTAATAACGGAATCAAAAATGAGAGAAGCTGAACAAATCTATGATGTATTTGCAGAGCAGGGTTAACTTAAGATCAGTGCTGAGAAACATGCAGCCTTTGGACCTTGTGGAAACAATACCCAAGACAGAAGTTTATATCATTTATAAAAAGGAAGGTGATCTCATGTGCTACAGAATCACGGAAGTGAGAAATGGAAAAAATGCGCTTGGTCATCTTGACATCAGCTTAGGTTTATTCTGTGCAATACATTATCTGGTGCCTTCTCCAAATTTCTTGTAAAGGTTACCAAGGATTTACTGTTTATTGGAGTCTTTTTCCATATCTTCAGAATGGTTTTCAATCATAGCTGAGAGGATGGGTCGTGAGTGATGGGTTCTGCTGGTGCTTAGCCATGGCTGTTCTCACAGCTTGATTAAAATGGGATAGAATGGGGAAGAAAAGCAATATAAAGGTAGATCCGAAAAGGTCTCAACTAGAAAGGTTAAGGGTCTAAAGGTAAAAAACTGAAGGGCTAAAGGAATGGATGGTTTCACTTTTTTTGTGTCCAATTTGAAACCTCTTGGAGAACTTCACGGAGGTTTATTTGCATGGCTGCTAGGCTTCCTCTAAATCACACTCTCTCCATGAATCTGAAGTCTGCATTGCTCTGGCCAGGCCATTTGCCTCTCGAGAGATTGCAAGCACTCAGATTTCAAGCATTAAAGAGGGTACCCTTTAGATTTCAATTGCTTTTTCTTTTTTTCCTTAGGTTTGAAGACAGTTTGTTTGACATAGGATCTAATTTGACCAGCTGTAGTACCAATGGCAGAAGCATAAAATGAAAGAGAGTAAAATATTTTTAGAGGAAAGCTAGCCCTATACTGCATTTAAAAATTTCATTGCTCAGAAAATGTCGAATGGATTGAGTTCTCCATGGCTCCTCAGTGACCCCCACAGATGCTTCCTGTCATGATTTCAGTGTGTTTGTAGCTCTTTGTAGTTTACTTACATCCCACACAGACATGCCTTTACCAACATCCTGTGAACCTCTAGCTGTGTTTCCTTATGAATGCTTGGCTTCCTACAAGCAGAAGGACTTGTTTGTGGGAAGCTGCTTTGTCACAATCAAGAGCTGAGGGAGTTCAGCTCACCTGTACAAAGATGCAGACTGTCATAAATAAAGGGTCTCTGACCAGGACAAACACATCACCTGTAAAAACGGAAATAATTCTGTTGGATTTTAGTGTTGACTCAGACTTTGTGTTTCTACTGAATAGAAATAGTGGCTCATGAGGGTGAAACTACAGCAAGATTCAATCTACACTGACACCATTCCACATAGAGCTTATGCAGACTTATTCCAGCCTCTCTCCTGTGTGTGCAAAATTTGTTTCTAATAACAGTATTAATAATGATTCAGTACTCAAGCTTGTGATGAGCCATCCGTCATCAGTCTTTGGAACAGCTCAATCTCCAGCCAAATAAAAGCTTTCTAACTCGCAATGACATGCTAACACACTTAGTGCACTTCCTTGGAAATAGCTCCCCATAAATGTATGACATGAATCTTAACACAAATTTTATAGGAAGTTTGCAGCCAAATGTAACGGAGTTTGAATTCCCCTCTCTCCTCTCCTCCCTAAATGTTCTTTAACTTCTCTGCTGGGAATAATCCCTGATCATTAAACCATCATGTTCCACTACTGAGTTAGAAACAGGCTTGGCACAAAGGGTTACCTACAGTTTACACAAACCAGTTTTTCCAGGTTGTGTGTGAGGACTGTGGTTTAAAAGAGTGGAAAGTTACCAGAAGCAGCACAAAACCAGGTGTTGGATAATCAGAAGCAAGGATTGCAGAAGCGACTGGGGAGCCTTAGTCAGGGCGATAGGACAGACAAGCTGGCACGTAGTGCAGGGAAGGGAGGGGGCAGTTAAGACAGGGTGACTGAATTCAAAGAATGCAAACCACGAGTTGTAAAGACAAATTTGAGCTCACTGAAAGTCATTTTGCCCTATCTGAGTATACTGAAGAAAGGCAAGCAGAAAAATGTTCATGCCATGTATTACATCTAACAAGAACTATTTACTCTTCCTGACACTACAATAAGTTTTGGATCTTGGTTTGCTGTGTTGGGCCTGCGTATTCAATGATATATGTGTAGCATGTACAGGTGCATCATCTCGTGAATGCCATCTGCCACTGAAGAGATGAGTGGTGTAAAGGAAGGCTTTACTTTCTGTGGTAAGGGAAGTGCTCAAAGCATGGGGCAGCAGGGGGGCAGCACCCGGGTTTGTGGGTAGGGAGGCAGACCAGTGTCTCTCAGGCAGCCCACAAGATAAAGAATTTTCACCACAACAGCATAGATAAAAATTCATGATGAAGTTATCCACTCCAATTTGGGTAATGTACAGTCCTCTGTAACTTTTTACTTAAGCCAAATAAGCTCTTTTAACTACATTTTTTCTTTACTTTTGCACTATGATTGCATCCCAAGAGCAGAGGTGATGATAGGGAATGCATGCAGTGCCTGGTGGCTCCAGGAGTTCTAAAGAGGGGAGGTGCAACAATGTGGTCTCCTAAGCATCCAAGGAGGTATTTTGACCAAAACCTGTCATACTGAGATAAATTTCCCCTTGCTTTCTGCTTCTGGGCAGTCCCAGAGAAGCATGGGACAAAGCCTTTCCCTTGGGGCACTGTACCTTCTCCTTACTTTGCCCAGTGCTGGGGTGACCAGGGCTGCCTGCAGCTACAGGGGATATTCCATCTTTTAGTCCCATTTTCTCATTAGTTGTCGGGCAATGAGGTGTCCCATTGTACAGCCAGTGCTCCCTTGATGGCATTAACTGTTTTTCTGCTGGCTCAGAAACAGTTTTTCTGACCTAGCTCAGGCTGAGATATCTGCACTGCAGCTGACTGTGTAGTGTGTGGTGATTCCCTTCCTTTGGGATCTGTTTTATGACCTTTGCATAGAGGATGCTACAGAAGTGCAAGGTGATACTAGATGTAGTGCTATATTTCCATAGAAAAAATCATCGGTCGAGGAGGTGGCTGAGCTGGGAGACAGGACTTCATTCACAAGTCTGAGGACATCCCAACTGGTTTAGAGATTCCTTATACAGAATGTCCCTTCTTCTGGATATCTCTTGTCAGTTTGGATCATAAAGGCTCCGAGACAAGGTTACTGTGCACATCTGCCAAGCAAAGGCTCTAGTTTTGGTCTGCCCACCCTTAGGGCTACTGTAATATGAACTAAAAGACAGGCAGATATTCTGGGCAGATAAGACTCTGCCAGCCTTCCTCCTTCAGAATGGCCTCTTACTCTTAGCAAGGCCATGATATGACATTTACTTTTGTGTGTCATATTGTGGATTTCTTACAGTATTCTTCTTTGCAAGAGGCATTGCAATTAGAATCTAGCCCATCAATGGATTGGCATTATTAACCTTAGTTCTTGTGGTATTTTGTTGCATCTCCTCCTTCCTCATTTCTTCTAATCATGTATTTAGCCACAATGTTCAGTTGGGAATGCTGAAACAAATACATGAAAATTTTGAATCTCTTTTTTCTCATGAGGCCTTTCAGGCATGGGAAGATGGGAGAACTAGAGAAGCTTTTTCTCCTGCCAAGCCGCATGCTGTCTGTGGAACCGCACACCAGCCAACATGCTGAGCAGAGACCCTGCAGCACCTGGCTGGAGGTGGCAGCTGTTTCTGCAGCACCTCTCTGCAGCCATGCAGCTCCCACCTGAGGCAGGTCACATACTCCTGGCTGGGGATGCCCTGTGCTGGCACAGTCTGTGCTCAGAGGAGCCAAAACTGCAGGTGGTGAGAGCACTGTGGGGGCTGTGTGTGTGTGGGGCCACATCCCTGCCATCAGTGGGGCACCAGCAGCAGTGGGGCTCAGCGGGCAGGCTGAGGCCACCCTTTGTCCTCACGCCAGCGTCACTCTGCCTCCAGGTGCAGGTGCTGCAGGGTGAGGAATGGTGTCTGACAGGGCACAGGCAGCCGTGCAGGAAGGGGAGGGCAAGCTGTGGGAGAAGGGGAACAAAGGGAAATTCATTGATGGAAAGCAGAGGGGGATGTGGTCTTGTTTTTATTTTTAACAATGGGCAGCTGTGAATTTTTACGCAGGATTATTTTAGGTCTCAGACCAGGCTGTTTCATGCTTCATCGGTGCCTGAGTTTCCCCTCCAGCTATCTGAATCCAAGTGATATTATTTGCAATTACTTCAAGAAAGCAGAAGCTCAGGGGGAGTGTCCTTGGTGAATGGCTGTAATTTCTGTGCTGTGGCTGCCCAAAAGCTATTATAGCTCTGCTATCTCTGGCTGCCTGCCAACGGGAAGGATTCCTTCTGGAATTAATTGCATTTCCCACCTTATAGATACTCCAGGGAGCATGAACCAGGCTTGCAACTGGTGTATTGCCTTGCAAGAAATAATGACGCGTCTTCTTATGTGCACCAAAGAAGGGAAGCACAAGCAAGAAGGTTGACATGCCACTGACTTTCAGATCTTTGCCTACAGCCAAAAATTAGTAATGAATGGTGGGAAAGAGAAAACAACCCCAGCATTAGGCTCATTCTTGTTTCTGGTGTGGAGGAAGTGTGGGCTGCTTCTCCAGAGTGTTGTTCACAGTGTTGTGCAGAAGCTGCTGCCTCTGTGCTTTGCTACGTGAAAAGAGGATCTGCAAGAAAACTGCAAGCTCAGGTCCTTTGGCTTTATTTTATTTAAATGTTATTTAGATAGAGGTACCAGGATAGAGGTATCTATATTGTATGGTGAGTAGGGGCACAGATTTGAACCTCCCCCTCCTCTACTGGCATAGCCACATTCTGGTCCAGCACTTGAGCAAGGTTTGAGATGTGGTGGCTGAGTTCAGAGTGTCGTTAGCACAAGCCCCTCACTGTTAGCACAGAGCAGGACAACCATGCTATTCCCTACCTGGTCCACTCCCATGGATCTGGTGTGCTTCTCTCACACCAACCACTGTAGGAGGGACATCCAAGGCAGGGTGCAAAGCCACACAGAAAAAAGGTAGGTGGGAATTTTTAGGCTGTTGTAGCAGATCCTGTCCATGCATCATGGCGGGTGCACTACATAGGGCTGTGGTGACCAGCATGGCCCTGGGGCAAGGGGCACAGAGAATCTCAGCCTCTGGCTGAACACCAAAAGGTACTGCCTGGGTCTGGCAGATCTTTGAGGACTGTTTACAAAAAAGAGCCTGTAAAGCTCAATGGCATGATGGCTACCCCATCCCTTATCATACTTGTGAGGCAGGGAGTCGTGCCAGCCACCCGATAATGTTGGGCTGCAACCATGCAACTGTACCAGGCCCACACAGACCAGATACTCCTTCTCCTTTCCCCTTTACAGGAAGGAAAGAGAAGGAAGAATCGCCTGAGAAAGCTCCCTCCAGCTTTCCCTCCCTCCTTCACAGTATAATGAGCTTACAGGATGGATTGCAATCTGGCCCTATAGATTTCTTCTTGATAGGTTTGGTATTTTTACGAGAGGGCATGTTGAGACATTATGTATTGGTAGCATTTTTGTTAGATATATTCAACAGATCTGAAGTGGTGGTTAGATAGCAGGAACCAGGCAGGGAAAAGGAAAGGAAATATAAAGAGAAAAGGAAAACAGAAAAAATCAACAACAACAGCAACAAATTAATAACAACAAAAAAACCCACCAAAACCACAACAAAAATTCCTTTTTTTTCTGTGTCTTTTACCAAAGTGCCAAAATGCCCAGTATTGAGACCTTTTGTAAACTGTCACAAAAATGTTCATGTTTAGAAAGACACCAGTTTATTAAAGGATTGAGATAATTTCATCTACTGTCTTTTGATCTCTTTGTCTACCAAGGGAACAAAGAAAATTTAAAAATAAACTAATTTTTCATATAACCTAAATGGAAACAGAAAATTCTGCTACTGCACATCTCTACATAGCAAGCTGCTGTCATCTGGTCCTCTGGCTTTATTCACTTTTGCTCTATTGCACCAAGACTGGTGTAGTATAATATTATTGATAATACTTGTATATGACAGGTTCTATAAGTGAGATTAGTGATACTTGAGAAGGGGGCACATTCCTCTTTCTTCACCTGTCAAGCAAAATATAATTGATTCAACATCCCAAATGAGCTGCAGTAGTTACTCCTGGTATAGAGACAGTGCTGAAAACATACACTGGAGTCAGCATCTGAGCTGTGTTGCAAGTCAGGGGCCAGATCCCTGGGATGATTCACATGTCTGATGGATGTCTTACACCCCTGCATCATGGCTTGGCTGCCTAGAACAAGGAAGCAAGTCAGTTCTCTCAGGGCCTATGTTTCTGTTCATGAAACCACTGAGGTACCTATGCTGCTGCATATATCCACACATGTACTTACCCACTCTTGCCAAAAGCTTGCACTGGAGCACAAGTAGGAGTGATAAACCTTGGCTGCTTTGCCTCTGGGCCCCAGTGCAGAACCTTATGGTAGAATATAAGGAATACGACGCCACCTTAAACCCAGCAGCAGTGGGGAAGCCCACACATGCAGCGTGAACACTCTTCCCATTCCTTCCCCACACAGAAGCAGGAATGGGAATGTATAGACTTCACATCCCAAAGGCCCCGTGGGAAATCTCAAGCTGTAGAGGGGGAGTAGACAGGCACGCTATTGCCACCTCCTCTAGCTAAACTGTTCTGCTTGGCATAAATAATTAAATTCTATTGCGTTGCACAAGAAAAATAGTGAGATTAGTTTGGGAAGGCACTCACTTGGGAGACAGAATAGTTAGACTGAAATCCTTGTTTGGGCATTTAATTATTTATACCAAGCGGAACATTTTTGCCAGAAGACATTAAGAGACATCCACCTAATTGAGTAGCATGATTATGATTGAGTTTAGCAGTGGTCAGGCAGAACATTGACATGACTACTAGTACGTCTCTGCTTAAACTGAATCTGGTCTATTGTTTACCATGCTTAGGTTAACAAACAACAGACAATGCGTGCTTTGTGCACAGCTCCAGTACCAGTAATGCAATCAGCATTGTTATAACAGAGCTTCAATATTTCTCTAGTAAGAAATCATCTGACTTTCCAGTCATAGACCCTGAATTAGTAAAAATTATACAGATGTATAGAAATGATTGACTACAGTTGCAGAAAGGTGAAATTTTAAATTAATGTTGTCTCATGTGTGATACAGTGAAAGAGGCAGCTTACAACATGAGATAGGTCATTCATACCAGAAGAGGAATCACAGATTTGATATGTTAGAGATGCCTTAAATGTGAACTGCATAAACAAAAGGACCCCTTTTGTTTCTTTAGAATTCAGAGTTTGCTTATTCCTTTAGCTACTGTCAACAAAATGACCTTGGTGTTTAAATATACGCGGAAATTTTGATTTAGCTGGTGAGCAGTGCAAGTGGAAATAACTATTGTTGGCTGTTTGTATGAAAATGGAGAGCTGATGTGACAGCTGATTTGGCTGAACATGACGTAGCTGTATGAACCTACAGTAGTCTTGTGGTGAAGCCCAGTCTGTGGTCACTGGAAAAGTGTTGAGAAGATGCAGAGCCTGGGATCCTATGCATGGTCAGAGAGCTTGAGCTGCTCACAGCACCGAAATGTATGCTTCAGTAACTTTTTGAGAAAATGGTACAGTTCACTCAAAACGTTTTGCAATAGGTTTGAAGTACAAGAGTCACACTTGTTTATCACTGTACACAGTCCTGCTGAGGCCACTGGGCAGCCAAGGGACATGGCTAGTCAGGGAGCATCCTGAGGCAGGAGGGAACAGCTGTGTCCTTCACATCTGCCTGCTCCAATTCCCGATGATTCTGCAGCCCCACTGCAGCCTACAGCTGATCTCATACACCAGCTGTCTGAAGCCAGTACACTGCTGTTGCCAGCACCACCATGCAGACTCCAGGTAGCCAAAAGGCAAAAATGGGACTCTCAGATGTGGTCACAGTATAAACTCTTACACTCTCTTTTATGTGATGAACTGCACTTGCTAAAACACAAAGGAGTAGAGTTGGTATTGTTAAGCAGATGATACACTGCCAATGTCAGTAAAGCCATTTATGTCAAGGTTTTCAAACTCCCAGATGATCTGGAAACTGCTTAAAACAGTCACTTATTCTGTTCTTGTAATTTATTTTGCAGACGAGGCTCTCACTGATTTCACTCCTTCAGTGCTATTAGCACTGCTCATCAACTCTTTCCTTGTTAGAGCACCAGTTGGAGAGCTTTTATGTGCTTATTATTGTTAAAAAAAAATTCTTTGCATATCCATCACATATGATTTCTCTTATCTGTGTTTTTCAGACTGCATCTTGGCAGGAATCTATCACAGTATTAGTGTTCCCAGTTTCTGATTAAGTCACTGGCCACTAGTGTGCAAACTGCAGTAACACCATGCCATACTTTATGCTCACATTAGATAAACAAACTGTTCAAGGTTGTTTCCCAAAGGACAAAATGACAAAGCTGGGAAAAAGGATCACTGTCCCAGTTTGGATGCCATTCACCACATGAAAATGTCAGAAGTTTGTAAAGAGATCCTCACTGATTTTAATAGTAGAATGCAAAAACCCATGGAAGTCTTCTGAGCACTGTTCTTGTAAACAGCGCTCAAAGTGAGCAAAAATGGCTTCGAGTACCAAAACTCTTTGGTCTCCCTTTGAATTCTGTTCTACATCTCCTAAAGGTGAACTGCAGGATCACCCGCAGAGTATTTAGGTTTCCTTACAACTGCCACTGTTCTTTAAAGCTTTCTTGCACTTATAACCCAGGTCTGAAAAAAGGTGGAAACTGAGGGCAAAGCAGAAGAAATTCTTCCTTCTAAGAGCTCCTGTGCTTTGCTGTAATTGTCTCTTCTTTTGCCTCCTCAACATGCAGGTTATATAAAGTTCTCTCAGCTTCATGGCAGTCTGAAAAAGGGATTTAGCTTTTTAGAGTGAAAATGGGGCTGATGTGATGCTCAGAAATGAGAGGACAATTGCAGTGTAAAATTGGCTTGCTTGTACGCGACAGACGGGATGGTGATGTGAAAGGAAGATTGTAAGGGCTGATTTGATTAAAAGGCTGTGAAAGCAGCGTCTGAATGGGTATGTCTGGAATGAAAGGGCGACTGGGGGGACAATTTTCCTGCAGGGTGGGGCTTTCGGTGTTTGGCATTGCAGATGCTAGCTACAGAAATGCTGAGATTTGAGAGTACACACTTGGCTCTTGGTCTGGGACAAACCATATTTTCAAGAGTGCACGTGGATATACATTAATAATTTAAAAGATTTTAATTTCATTTTCTGAAGGCAAGGGAAATTTTGTTTTCTTTTCAGAAGCAGAGTGATATTTTAGGAATACTTACAAGACCTTTTCAGTACCATGTAGCATCTGCCTACAACAGACCTTCTTTTCTCTGTCGTATTATCATTTAATAAAAGATTCTCTATATAAGAAAGTCCAGAACAGGGAAAATTCATGAAGCTTACAGGATCATCGTGTTTCATATATAGACATCATGTTGGGTTCCAGTGCAAAACTGGGACTCTCAGATGTGGTCACAATATAAACTCTTACACTGACAACAGCACTGTGGATTGGCAACATGCCACCAGCAGGTGCCTATGGTTAAAGATGTGACCTAAATTTTACACGTTGCCACAGATATTTAAAGAAGGGGAACTGAAGTGCATGTTGATTCATAAAATGTTCTGGTCTTTCCTTTTTTCTTTCTCAGGAGTCTTTAATCAAGTTGAAATTGTCTTTCTAATGAATTACTTGCAACCATATACCCCAATGCTTTATTCACGAACATTGTTGAGGTGCCTGGGCAAAACCAGTCATAAATCATTACTCACATAGCTGAAATTTTTGTCAACATCTTTCATTTCCAATTTGTGTCAGGACAGGGCTTGCACTCACTTGAGTGCACATAGTGACAGGTTGAAACCTGAGCTGGGCTTAAAGTGATTTCCATGCAGGAGAGTTCCTCTCCTTTGGTGGGAAGTACACGAGGAGATTCTTGCTGTGTGTGATACTCAGCAAGCATTCATAATATTTATTGAGCATAAAGTTGCCTCCATTAGATGAATTTATGTCAGCAGAGTTATTATTCATGTGTGAGAGACATAAATAATAGAGCCAGAAGACCACAGCATGCTGCAGTCTCAAACCCACAAGATATATAGGAATCTGAGTGGGGAGCATTAGTACTAGGCAAGTGATTTGTTGATGAAAATGTGTAATTTAAAGAACGCTTATTTCTAACGATAGAGGATAGGGTCTTTAAGTAACAATCTCCTATCAAGTGGAAGTGGTGTAAGCTGACTTTCAAGGTCTCTGATTGACATTTAATAAGAAAGCAGGACTCCAAATACAAGCCTTTCAAATGCTAGAAAAAGCAAGAGAGTCCCTCACTTAAGCCTCAGGAAACAGGGTCAGGCTCCAAGGGGAAAAAAAAGAATTTCTGTAAATACACAAACTCCAGCCAGAGGTTTAAATACTGAGTTGAAATATTTAGTCCTTTAAAATCTGAAACAAAAACCTTCCACAGAACTGACTGCCTAGGTTCTGGGGTTTGGTAGAGCAGTGTGTTCCCTTGTGTTTTTATTCATGTCACCATAATGAAAGCTGACTTGCTTTTTGAATAATATATACTTTATCTGCATAGTGAGAGGAACTGAAATGAACATCATTAACTGCACGTTTATTTATAGGGCGCCTCATACTAAACAGAATGCCCATTATAGATCTAAGGGTTTTTAAATAAAAGGAATAGAAAAAACAAGGAGAAAGTGGATTTTTATCATAAGCAAAATACCTTTAAAAAGCTTGTGTCTCCTGCCTTGTAAACGGATGGAGAAAGCATTGTACTGGCAAAGTACACACTAGCTTTGGGATGTCACATGGCCAAAGACCAGGACCTCGAAACCTTGAGCCTTTTCATGACAAAACATATCTGTGAATACAGAGCAAAACAGACTTCGCTCTGGCATTTCCTTCAGCAATGTCTGGATTTAAAAGGAGCGAGATTTAGGACTCGCCTTGTCACACCACCCCTGCCATCCAGATGCTGGAGGAGCTGTTACCCCATTTGACACCTCTTTCAGCAGCTTGCAGAGGGCACAGCCTTCAGCTGTGGGTCTGCAGTAGCCAACTTACTCCCATAACAAAATTCTACAGACTGCAGCTGGATCTGGTGGATACTGGGGAGCAATGCAGGAGTGGAGGGAGCCAAACTGTGGAAATGTCCCTGGTAAAATGTTACTTGTCATATAAACATTTGGGGATGTCTTTTCTGCCATCATCTGGTTCTAAGATTGATTCAAATTATTTCAGCAGCCACTGCTGCTGACTACTTTTACATCTTGTATAACAAAGCACCCCACAGTGCATTAGCCACCAGCTGATCACAGCAATATTTGCCCTGGATATTTAAGGAGATTCTGGCCCTGCAATTCTGCTAAAATGTTAGGTAGCCACAAAGCATTTGGAATCAGAGAATCATAGAATCACTTAGGTTGGAAAAGACCTCAAAGATCAAGTCCAAGCATTAACCAAACACTGCTTCCTCTCTCCTTACTTGTCCTAGTTAATATAGACCCTTTGCAGTGTGCATAGAAGATGCCATTGCAATAAGCAATTTATTTGGGATTTAGCTGCCCTTCCACACGTCTCTTCCACAGATCATTTGGATGCAAATTATCTAGCAAAGTTAAGAGGTAAGGGACACCACAAGAAGTGTATTTTTCATGCCTCAACTATTGTAACTTGCTCTGCTACAGGCTGCTGATATCCCAGCTGTCCAGGTGAGGGACAGAGCAGAACTCACCTGCCTGTTTGACTTCACCAGTGCAAGGAAGGATAATCATGTCTACACCATTATCAGCCTGTCACATTTTCTTTCCATCCCTCCCTGGATCCAATGCAAGAGCATAGTCCTCCACTGATTTTTGTTTATTGCTATTAGCGTTATTCCGTGAACAAAAAAAGTGACAGAGTATGTAACCTCAAAATCTTCTCAATAGTTTTTTCTATTGCGGTAGAAATAGGTGCTGCACACAAGTAGGAGTTCAGAGAATCCTGGAAGTCTAAAGGATGAAATCCATATACCCTCATCTCATCCTGGAGGCAGAGCAGAAATAAGCTTTTCTTTAAGCACCTGCATTTCTCCGGACTGGTGGGAAATGCAGCCTTCAAATGTGGACGGTTCTATGAAATGAATAAGGAAAGGTGGGCCCACTTTGCTGTGTAATTATTATACTAGAACAAAACTCATTCCAAATAATCAATGCCATCAGCCATATGAGCATGCAGCTGAATAAAACACCTGTGCTACAAGAGCACAGTGGGAAGTGACCGTATGTTCAAAGAATCCTAATTCCTTTGTTCAAAGCTAAACATGAAACTATAACAGGAAGGATCCCTGGTGATTAAAACCAGAGTCCCACCACAATACCTGACAGCCAAACAGGTATGACATATTTAGACATGTGTAAACCTTGTTCTAACAGAAGACCATTGCATCTAAATTGGTTTTATTGGAAGTCAGAAGGGTTGCATTTTTAAGTGTGTCTGTGCCCAAGTCAGCACAAAACAATCCAATTGAGAGACAAACCAAGGAAGAAATTGTTCAGTGCACTAGAAGAAGGTGAAAACTTGGGGACAGTAGGCATCCTCATGCTTTTATAGGATTCTGTGGGTATTAGGAACCCCTGCCACCAGGGGAGCTGTAACTTCAATTGCAGACCTTTATAGCGCAGAGAGTTGATGGTTTTTTTGAGGAACATGAGCTGGGGCCTCATAGTAATTAGCTGGAGCTCTACTAGTAGACATGCTCAGCGTGTTCAAACATAGAGTTGTTTCTGCTGGCAAAAAAACCTCATGCCAATGCTTGCAAATAAGGCAGAGCAGAAAGTATTTCCTTGGGTCTGTACAATTCTCTGCCAAGAAGGATCTGAGTCTCTCAAGAACTGTAAATAGTCACAGTAGGTTTTAAGTTAATTAACTGTGCAATAGGCCAGGTGTTACTCCATGATTAGTTTGTGCATAGGATTTTTAACTAGAAAAAGAAAGAGAGACAAACCTCAGTAGGACACGAGAGCTCTCTCTGCTCCCACTGGTGCACCTGTAAGGAATCTGGATCCAGACCTCAGCACAATAACACATGTAGCTTCAAAGGCAAGGATGCATTTTACCTAATTCAAGTTGTTTGGCAGGTAGGTGCCCAGCCTAAGACAGTTGTACAGGTTCTTTCTGTATTCATTGGAGACATAAAGGCATTTCCATGAGCAATCGATCCCAGTCATCGCAGCCGATCTGATGCAGGATTTCTGCACCTCTCTTCCCACACTTTGTTACACATCCAAACCCTTGCACTCCCTCTTTTGTCCTTGACTAAATGTATGCTCAAGGGAACTGGTTCCCCAAAAATGTGTCTCCTTTCCCCTCCCCTCCCCTTCTCTTCCCATCACCTCCTCTCCCAGGTTACCTTTTGGCTGAATCAGTTCTCCTAACTGGTTTGTAATACAATTTTAGGACGGGAATCTAAGGATCATACAAGACATAGAATAAATGCAAAATTTTGAGAAGATTCAAGCTGAGATTAGCACCATGTTATTTGTAAGGTCATGGCTGGGAAAGGAATAGAGAAGAGGAAGGGGAAACTGTTTAATTTCATGCAGTTTTTTTCAAGGAGCATTAACCCTGAGATACAAATGCATTTTGAGGTAGTCTGCCTACTGCTTCTGCTTGGTGACCTCTGTCTCCTCTCTTTACCTCTGTTCCCTGAAGTACTGTGACCTTGATAAAATGAAGTGAGTCATGCACAAACTCTCACCACACTGAAGAGGCTAAAAGCAAAAAAGGACTAGGGAAGAATGAAAAAGTAAGTTTTGTGAGAAGGGACAGTTGCAAAACTGTACAGGGAGGACACACACAATTTGCTTGAAGTATTGAATGCACCTCTTTTCTGACTGGTGCCCCAGTGTCTCAGCAATAACTAAAGAAAAGCAGTGGTTTTGCCTCAAAAAGCAAACAGGGGATATGAAGGCATTTCCTTTGTTTCAGAGCTATTTGTTAATTTTTGCCTTCATGTCTTAAATCTATTTATGTTTCTTCATGATTAGCTGTTGCAGTCCTTAATTTAGGCACTTAAGTCTTTGATCTTGTCCTAAAACCAGTAAGATTTTAGAGTTAACCAGTCTGATCTTGTGATCAGAAAACCCACAAACCCAAAAAGAAAACCCTAATGTTCTACTCACTCCTTGGCAAAAGTGGCATTTTGACTGAGAAAATTCTGCCTCGTGATTTTCTGCTGCCAGACTGCAGCCACTATCAATCATATCAGTATCTCACTGCTTCAGTGGGACTATGCCTCAACCAGGACAAATGAGAGAGTACTTGGGCCTTCAGTGGCTACAGGTAGAGGATGGATGAAAGAAATTACTCTTGGTAATTCAGCTCAGATTTTTCTCTTATTAGTTTAATCCTACTTGACCCTCAGAAAGGTGTTATTAAATCTAATCCACTTCTTAAACAGGATCCTGATTCCATGCTTGCGGGTGCAACACCACAGTAATTCTATTGGAACTCCCAGCTCTGTTGTATTTACGTGATCAGGAAATTTTCATTCACATTAACACATCTAGAACATGTTACTTGCATGAATAGCTCCAGATTTTCTTTCCAGGCTGGCAGCCTCTGAACCAGCTTCAGACACCTGCATTCACTTGGCTGTAATGTAGGTGCTGTGAACCCAGTGCACAAGCTCCTGTTGTAGGTAGTAAAGAGCTGGGCCCTGATTTGTTGCCTTCATATCAGTGTTTGGCAGGGCCCAAAACATCTTTGTTTATATTTGATTGCCTAATTGCACTGAATACTTAAATTCAAGCAACAGACCTGATCAGCTCAGCCAGTAGAGCCTGAAGAGAGATTCAGGGCACTGGTGTGCCTCAGACCCCTTGGGCTGTCTAGATGACAACAGGAGCCTGAGCACTCAGCAGGCACTGAAAGTACCTGAGCCTTTTCCAAACGATTTAAGGGTAGGTCTGTGCTCACACACTTGGTGAGCTACAGCCAGGTAGGCAGGTGAGGGAGAGGCTCAGCACCTGCCAACACACTCACTGGTTCCCTGCAGGGTGTGTTAATTTAGGCTCGACAGGCTGGGCTGAGCAGAACCAGCTCAGGACTACCTGCAAGTGCCGAGCAGACGTGGACTAGATATTTAGTATCTTTTCCATCTTTTCTATTTAGAAATTTGACCAGATGATTATTATTTAAATGAGTTGAGTTTTCCACGTAATCAAATGTAAATACAAACCATTTATTTTCCTTAGTGTTGAGGGATTAGGATGGGTTCTGTCTTTTTCACAGCAGTTTGTAGAAGGGTGTTCATTACCACAATTTGTTTTTCTAGCACATTCCTTCTGTCTGCCAGGTTTGACAGTTTGGATCCTTATTTGCTCTGCAGTGTTATCTCTTAAATCTATCCCTGGCTATATACTGTCTTTTTAATTTTCAAACCGCATCAGAAGGATCCTTGAAGAACTCAGGCTGACATCCAAAAATATTTGCCCCCTAATGCTCCTCTAAGCAGCTAAGAGCCTTGAGAGCAATAGGACTTTTACTCTAAGATTCCTTCTCCAGCTAATACAAGTATTGAATTTGCTATTTTTTGTCTTTCAGAACAAAAACATGTCCATGAGGAAAAACATTCTGAAACATTTTGATTTCAAAATATCCATGTATTTAATTTTGGTCTGTTTAATTGACATGAGCTCCATTTCAGGTCACCTGAGGGTTGAAATGGATTTCTCTGGTGGGATCCACTGCCTTGTGATGTTGGGGTTTTGGAACCTGATGCTCTTATTTTCCCATGGAAAACAGTTTAACCACACTTTGCTTTCCCTAATGACAATACCTTCTCATAGGTGTTACTTGGAAACTGTTAGTCTTAAGCAACTTCATCCCAAAGGAAAATAGAAGTGTTTTTTCTCATGTATCTAAATTATATGAAAGGAAAGGTTAAAATTGACGAGACTTGAAATTAAACCTCCTGAGCACAATCTTCTGAATTAAGATGAACTTTTCTGAAAACAAAACTGAAAGTTGAAAAAATTAAATAAAGCTCCCTACTGACCAGCTGTAGCACAACAGGTGATTCTGGAAGGTGTAAGTCATGCACTAAACATAAAGATAAGTTTATTGTTGAGGAAATAGAGGCTGATTTACAACCCCTTACAAATGTCATGAGTCAACTGTTCATATGCATGACCAAGCAAAGCCAAGTTACATTTTAATAAAAGCATAAATATATCCTTGATGGCAATCAAATACGTTGCAAGATACTTGCAGACTTGAAGTCATCTATTAAAGTTTATGAAACTGATTTTAGACTAATTTTATCCTGCTTTATCGTATATGAATGCTTCTTAAGACAATACTTCCACTGATAAGATGTATCAGTTCAGGAGTGCAAAATTTCTGAAATACTGAAAATTTCAGATAACTGAGTGCATAAGGAAATATTGCTGCCTGCTCAGACACAATGTTACTCACGTTTGCCACCCACATTTTTTTCCCTGAGCAACAATCATCCAGTTTAGCTCTTCCTAAGCCCTGAGTAGACACACTCACAGTAATTACCACTTTGTAAATTGTCACTTCATGTCTGTGTAAAGGATGGCATAATTACAGAATCATATTACAGAAAATGTTATTTATTGGATAGTCTTTCCTAGACACCTGTCAGTAAATAGCTCTTCTTATGGCTTTTTCTCTGTGGATGTATTTCGCTGTGGATACATCTTCAGCAAGCACTATATATCAGATCTTTTGCTTTTCTATCTCCAGGTATTTGTGGATCTTCCACATCTAAGCTCTTGAAGATGTATACAAAGGGGAGGATGACTAGAAGTAAAGGCTGATTTCAGAAAACCTTTGCAAAAGAAAGATGGTTAAACAAAAAAACCCCAAAAACCTCTGAACAATCAAACATCCAAACAAACAAAAAAACCATAGAAAACAGAAAGCTTTTTAATTAATCTGACGTTTTACTGACTAGGCTAACATTTTATTTTAGATTTTTATCTTGATCTTAGAAAACTGCTCAATCCAGTTAAAGTGGCATGGAAACATCTATTGTAGTTGGAGTTTGACCCTGTTTGGATGCCATGGAAGAACATGAAGTTTGCGAATGAGACATCAAGTGCCTGTCCTGTGCAGGGGCTTGGGCTGTAGTAGTTCACAATCCCATTGCTTTGGATGAAGTTACTACCCATAGCTGGGCAGAGACCCAAAAAAACCTTCAACAAAAGTATTCTGGAAACCCTACCCCATAGCCCCAGGCACTGTTTTAATTCACAGTCACTTGTTACAGGGCTGCACAGCTTCATCACTTGGCTACTGTCACCCTGCAGCTCTGAGATGGCTACCTAGACTGAGGTATTCAACAAGTTTTTGCCTCAGTTCAACGGCAGCATCTCTTCCCATACCTCTCAAATGAGCTGACTGCAAGACAAGGACTGGGGAAGCAGAGTGCTTCCCACTGTAAGTAAAGATCAAGTTCATGACCACCTGCAGAACCTGATTGTACATAAGTCTATGGGACCTGATGAGATGCATCCCAGAATCCTGAGGGAACTGGCTGATGTAATTGCCAAGCCACTCTCCTATGCTGTTCAAAAAACCATGACAATTAGGTGAAGTCCCAGGTCACTGGCAAAAGGGAAACATTGTACCCATCTTTTAAAAATACCAAAAGTAATACCCTAGGAGCTACCAACCTGTCAGTCTCACTGCTGTGCCTGGAAAGTTCATGGAACAGATCCTCCTAGAAGCTGTGCTAAGGCACATGGAGGACAGGGAGGTGATTTGAGGCAGGCAGCATGGCTTTACCAAGAGAAGTCCTGCCAGACCAACCAAATAGCCTTCTATAATGGAGTGACTCTACCAGTGGGCAAGGGGAGGGCTACAATTGTCATTTATCCAGGCTTCTGTAAAGCATTTGACACAGTCTCCCACAACATCATTCTCTCTAAACTGGAGAGAGAAAGATTTTATGGGTGGACTGTTCAGTGGATAAAGAATATGTTGGATGGTTGCATCCAGAGGGATATCAGTGACAAGTTCTGTCCCTCAGGGGTCCTTATTGGGACCAGTGTTATTTAATATCTTCATCAATGATATAGACAAAGAGATCAAGTGTGTCCTCAGCAAGTTTGCAGATGACATCAAGCTGAGTGGTCCAGTTGATACTCCTGAAGGATGGGATCTATCCAGAGGGACCTGGACAGGCTCAAGAAATGGGCCCATGGGAATCTTATGAGCTTTAACAAGGCCAAGTGCAAGCTGCTGCACCTGGGTCTGAGCAATCCCCTGTATCAACACAGGCTGGGAGATGAACAGATGGAGAGCAGCCCTGCTGAGAAAGACTTCGGGGTGCAGGTGGATGAGAGGCAGGACACATCCCAGCAGTGTGTGCTCACAGTCCAGAGCCCCAGCTGTATCCTCAGCTACATCAAAAGCAGTGATTCTCCCTCTCCACTCCACTCCCATGAGACCTCACCTGGAGCACTGCATCCAGCTCTGGGGTCCCTGGCACATGGACCTGTTGGAGAGAGTCCAGAGGAAGGCTACTAAGATGATGAGAGGGGTGGAGAACTTCTCCTATGAGGAAAGTGTGTGAAAGTTGGGGTTGTTCAGGCTGGAGAAGCTTCCAGGGTGGCCTTATTGCAGCCTTTCAGTACCTGAAACGGTCCTTCTAGAAAGCCAGAGAGGGACTTCTTACAAGGGTGTGTAGTGATAGGACAAGGGGCAATGGCTTTAAACTAAGAGTAGGTTTAGATTAGGTATTAGGAAAGAGAGTAATGAGGCACTGGAACAGGTTGTCCAGAGAAGTTGTGAATACCCCATCCCTGAAAATGTTACAATCAGGCTGGATGGAAGGAGCTCTGAGCAATCTGGTCTGGAAGGTGTCCCTGCCTATGGCAGGGGATCTAAAAGGTCCCTTCCATCTGAAAGCAGTCCATGATTCTGTGATTCTACCTACACCAAGACAAAGAGACATGTATACAGAACATATGGAGGAGCTACAGAGGAAAGTCACAAAAGCTGGATCTTCTCTGGCTTCCCGCATTTAACAGGCCACTGTAATGCTCCAGTGTCCATTGCTCTGAGCCTCAGAGCACTTTGGCCAGAGTGTATCTTTTGCAGTTTGAAGATCAGAGGGAGAATCTACCATTCTCCTTTTCTATTAGTTCCAGTGGCTGATCCCCTTAAAAAAAGATGTGTTTCCTATATCAGAATAACCCCTGCCTTAAAAAATAGAAAAGATATTAGTTGGAGACAGTTAAATATGACCTAAACAAAACACAAGAGTGATTGAGCTGTCCCCATTCCAAGATCATGTTATTGCCCACAAAATATGAAATATTATTTCTTCTGGCAGTGTCTGTTCCTGAAATAAAAGGACCTCGATTTAAAGAATCACTTAGTTACTCACATATACAATGATGAGATATTAAAAAATACATGAGAACTGAAGGCTCCATCTGTCTTGTAAAAATAAGTCTCACATAGCCGCATGTTACTGCATAGGCTTCCCGGTGGGAAAGCCCTTGCTCAGTTGGGAATGACCACTTGTCATTGCTAGAGAGAGGAAAGAGACAGTCTGTCCTGGTCTGGCTGGTTTGCTGGGTAGAACAGCTTTATGATGATAGGGATCACAGCTATCACAATTTGCGAAGGACTCGAGATTATTTCATTGTGCTGCTGACCTTGTGGCAGGGCATACCACCACGCACAAGGCTACAATCCTTCCCACTCTTTGAAGCACAGGTAATGCCATTGTCACTGACCTGCCCTTGTGCATGTGTGTTTTTCTCTTTGCTGCCTTCTATAGCCACTACATACCCTCCTTGGAGCAGGCAGTGTGCCCCACTGTGTTTGTTCAGTACACAGGGGAACAAGGCCTGTCCCTGCTGTGCAAATAGTTACATATATTAAATATCAATGTTGGCTCCTGTCATGCTATTGCTCACCAAAAGACTGTCACTGTTTTGAAACTGCAGTACATTGGAGGGACTAAACAGTTAAGCTCGTGGAAATTGGACATTTTGCTCCAGCCCTTCCCCTTCCTTTTGTTTTTAAACTTGGTTTCCTGTTAGAAGTTATCCTGTCCCCCACCTCATCCCCCACTGCCAGCTGCTGACCTAGTGCTTGCTTGTGCATGGAAGCACGGAGGCTTTCCTCCAGGAGCAGCACTGCTCTCCACAACAAGGCTGGGTGGAGCTGAAGCATTTCAATGTCATTCATGCTCTCTTCCTGGAAAGCAGGACAGTTTGCAGACTCAACAGTTGGCCTGGAAACCCCGAAATCCAACCCTGCACCTCCCACCACCATTCCTCCTCAGGGTCAGGAATCATAGAATCATAGGTTCAGTAAGGTTAGAAAAGACCTCTAAGATAACTAAGTCCAAATGTTAATGCAGCACTGCCAAGTCCATCACTAAATCATGTCCCCAAGTGCCCCATCCACACATTTTTTGAACACTTACAAGGGAAGGTGATTCCACCACATCCCTGCAGTGCCTGTTCCAATGCCTGATCACCCTTCAGTGAAGAAATTTTTCTTAATATCTAATCTAAACCTTCCCTGTTGCAACTTGAAGACATTTCCTCTTGTCCTGTCCTTTGTTACCTGGGAGAAGAGACCAAGCCCCACCTTGCTACAGCCTCCTTTCAGACAGCTGTAGGGAGCAATAAAGTCCTCTCTCAGGGACCTCAGCCTCCTCTTCTCTAGGCTAAACAACCCCAACTCCATCAAAAGGTCCTCATAAGGCTTCTGCTCCAGCCCCTTCAGCAGCTCTGTTGGTGAAGGAAGGAGCAGGCTTGCAGCACTCCTCTGCTCATGCAGCTGGTGTGTCTGTGGACACTCATTTCTAGCCCGTGTGCCTGCACACAGCATGTTAGGAGAAACATCAGGAACACTCCAGCTGACATCTACTGAACTGCAAACAGAGAGAGAGCAAATGGCTAAAAATAGGTGGTGGTTTTCCTGGGCAGATACACTGCCACAGCAAAAGGGGAACACAGAGCAAGTTGGGACATGCAGGAATGATAGGAAACCTAGGTGCAAGCAGCAATGAGACCTTGGCCCTAAGCTGGTGGAATGGCTTTTTTTGGAATGGGTTGGCAAGAGAAAACAGCTACTGGTCAGGGGCTGCCAGGCTTGATGCTGTCCTGGTGCAGAGGGAGAGTAGGTGTTTGAGCGGATGAGGAAGAGCTGTAAGAGCCATTTTGTAAAGGAAATGAGCACTGAAGAAAAGCAGGCTCTCTGTTTGGGAAGCCAAGTAATAAAGCACTGAGGGAGCTGAAACAATAAATGGCCGTTGCTTGTTAGTTTCCTGGTCATTACTTGCTGGCTGAGAACAAGCAGATGTTATGGGAAATGGAGGGGATTTTCTTGTAAGGTCTGGGAATCAGGAGGACATAGAAATGGAAAAAGAGGAAAAGGCAAAGATTCACAACAGTTGCTTGCCTGAAAATGTCAGGTGCATGGATGTGCCAGTCTCCTGGCAGGTAGGCTCCATTGCTGACAGGCAAATGACTTGTGTGGGAGTAAAGGGGTGAGGTAGAGGATCCAACCCCACTGTCTGGATGCAGAAAAACACCCCAAACTGCATGACCTGTTACAGTGGTGTGCTACTCAGGCGGACATCAGGAACTGGCTGAGAAAAAGCTAAAATTCTATAGCTTCTTGGCCCTTATCACCAGTTCCTCTGGAAAAAATTAGGGTTGCCTTTTCTGGCAGATCTGCTTAGAAAGAATTCAGAGGAGGATTCAGTATCATAACAAATCTTCAAGCCTGGTAATAGGCACTAACATGTTGTTTTCAAGATCTTTCTTTACTCCTGTGACCAGACTTGGGGCATATTACAAATTTCAAGTTACCCTTGAAATAGCAAGGGTGTATTTGATATCATATTTCCCACCACCTAAATCTGACTGGGGAAAAAGTCTGCCTATATTTGGCAACAGAGTTAATTCATTCCCAAAGCTTTGTAGCAACCTGACTAATCAACTTGCATATTCTTGATTATAGGCTCTTACTTGCTTTTAAAGACAGACTTATCTCTGCAAATTGGGTGATTCTTTGAAGTTCTGTATCTAAAAAGAAGAAAATAAGCAAGAAAGGATTTATTTGTGTCTTTGCTTAGTAGATATCAGAAGTGAACAATCATTTATTGTCTTTCTTTTTTTCTTTCTGGCAGCTTCTTCCCTTTTTTAGAATAATTTACGTTAAAACATAGATGTACCTGTCTATGTAAATATAGACAAATACCTTGCAGGACAATGGCTTAACAATGCTGATAAAGAGAAAGAGCAAAAACAGAGCCATGCTGTTACAGGTTTTCTATCAATTTGCTTTAAAAATTTATATACAGGCACTTACTAGCCAGCTACCTTGCCCATTTTCATAGCTGGGACTTATATTAATGCAATAAATACAATTTCCATAAAGCAGAAATGCACACATTGCATTTCACTTCTAGGATGAAAGATATTTGTTTAGGAAGATGAAGAGTTATGTGAAGGAATGAATCAGACAAAAAAACTGAAATTCCCAGCTGGGTCTCCCTTTTTCTTTTCAAGCATGGAAATCAGCAAGTATGGAGAAAAAAAGAGTTAATATTCACATGAAAACTATGTCTGTGATTAGTCATTAGTGATCTAAGGTTTCTGGAATGAAGCAAACGTTATGCCAAATATGGGGAGTTCCTTTCTAAATTGCATCATAATTGATTGTAGAGGTTATTTGCAGTCAGAATAAAAGGGTTGGGGGTTAACTTTAGAGTGTCTGAAAAGACAGCGGCTGAGCTCTGTTAGCTTCAGGTTGGAAAGTTTGGTTTTTCCTCTCTTAGAGCTGAAGTCTGGCAGCTGAAGAAGGAAGATGTGTAGTGCTGCTTGTGAACCAGCTGATGTATAGATTCCCCTGCTCATTCTGATGTATGGAGGAGCATGGGTGACACATGGGACATGTGTTCACTCACTCCGCATGGTTACCTGAGTTATATTTTTCCATTTTTCTCTTGGGACCCAGCTTCCTGATTATTATACAAATGAAAAAGTGCCATCTGAGGAAAATAAAATAAGGGTTCAATGGTACTGGTGAAGAAATATCACTAGAAAACAGAATTCAAAGAGGATAAGTAAGGCTTGAATGTGCTGATGCAATATGAATGAACGTGTCAAAGACGTCAATTGCATTCTTGTTCTTGCATGCATTTTGAAGCAGGTCTTGGCAGTATTTTCTCATTTGAGAGTTTGTTCCTCCACTTTCCTGATACCAGAGATTCACCTCAGTAGAAGTAGGTCTTTCAGAATCAGGAAAACCAGTCTCTCAGGGCAAGGGATGAGACACTTGTTTAGGGGAACACTACCAGACAAGAGAACTGGTTTCTTCTTGGGTGTAGAGACAAAGTGAATTTACCAGACAGAAAATTCTGGTTTAAGTCAATTTGGTTTTAGAGGTTAGGACCCATGAGGATAGGGCAGGGATGCAGTAGAAGGGGCTCCTCAAGCTTTTATAATTTTGTTCCTGCTTTCACACAGTTTTCCTTAGAATTCAAGCAACCTTGAGCAGCAGGACACTTTCATTACGTATATTTGTATGGCTTTATAAAACACTGTGTATGGGGGAAAGCTGTGCCAAACAAATAGCAGGTCTCCATCACTGAGAGTAAAGATGAATGCAGAAACACACAAACCTAGAGAGCCTGATGAGCTTGTGATTTGAAAGCAAGAGCAGCAATATTTCGACAACATTTTACGGGAGAAGTCTGGCATCCATCTGCACCCTGTTCTGTCATCCCTGTGCTTGAGTAACTTGTACAGACATGAATGTGTGTTTTATGGGTGTAATTGAAGGATACTGGAATTCTTTCTATTGACCTTAATAGGCTTTAAATCAGGTATCCATTATAGCCAGGATTTGCCAGTGTTAGTGACTTTGGATTACCCTTAACATTTGGGAAATTTATTTGTGTCAGAGCTCATGGCAGGCGCAGTTAAGTTTGAAATATATGTAAAGAAAAGACACATGCACAAAGTGTGTCTATCAGTGCTAAAAAGCCAATTTATATGCACTATTTATGAAGAAAATTCTGTTGTGGTACAAAATAAATTCCAGCTACTAAAATGGCTTTGGAGGACAAAAAGACCTGCACTTGTCTGCAGAGAGTAGAACGGGTTAATCAAAAACAGCATACATTGACTGGGATCAAGACTAGAAAAAGTGGATGAGTAAGTTCTGTTCTCCTGTTAGCAGAGGTAAGTATTGCTTCACACAGATCTCAGTCTCACTTCCCTTACAGCGGCAGTTCAGGCTATGTCTAGCTCTCAGACTCTGTAAACTAGTATTGTTTTTCCTGTCTCATCATGGAAAATAACATAAAAGCTTGTGGTGACACAAGTTTTGAGTGATCTAGTCCCAGCCTTGCTTCCTACTTTCTGCTTGAGAGAGGTGGCAGGGATGCTGTAGCCTCATCAAGTGATGGCTGTCTCCTTCAGCTCCTCAGAGCAGCACTTTTTGGAAGCAGTGCCAGCTCCTTCTTGCCTTTTTTGAAGGGTGCCTGGTCTGTCACATAAGGGGAGATGCTGAAATTGTATGTACCAGTACAGTCTCCTTGCATGTCTCTGAAGCACCTGCCTGAAGCATTGACAAACACAGACCTCAAAGCCATGGTAGCAGCATCCCCAGTGAGACTTCATATGAGGGAAGACAAGGTGATTCTTATCTCCAAGTCAATTTATATCAGAACAACTTCCTTGACGTCAGCTCTGGGCACGAGCTTACACAGGTGAACATCAGAGCTGGCTGCAGTGCAGATCCCTGTGCTGGTGAATATGAGTGTGAGGTGCCTGTGCAGGCCATGTCCCACTTGTCCCCAGCCCACAGCGTCTCTGCACTGCCAGAGCCACCCCTCTGTGGTGGTTTGCTTAGGGGCTGCCCCTGTACATCCACACCAGAGCAGGCAGGGTGCCCACAGCACTGCTGGCACGCACTGACTCACGCCTGCTTCTCTCTCTCTCATGCCTCAGGGGCCTCTTGTTTCCAGGGGGAACAGATTGAAGAAATGCCATTATGAGACGCTAGTGCAGGGGATGCAATCCACCACAGTGGAAAGATTACTGTGCTGCAATGACATTCTCTTTTTGTGGCTGCTAGCTATCAGCCTTTGCTCTGATCTGAAGCATGGCCCTGTTCGTAATTTTAGTGAGGCTGTACTAGGCCTCACAGATACCCACATCTTATGTTCTTTTGTTTTCTTTTTTTATTTTAGGAGGTGGGGTGATGTTTTGTGACAAATGGCTTTAATTATTCTGAGAAGTTATAAACTGGTTGAAATTGTGTTAATTGTAGATCCTTCACTGTAGTCGTACTAGAAATCAACTGCTGTAAAGACCTGGAGGTCATGCTGTGTGCAACCTTTATTCTTGAAGCAAGAGCAACAGGAAACCTGTGTGGGTTTTCTTGCAATAACCCAACACAAGTAGTTGCCTTAGAAGCAGCAGCTAGGGACATTATGCAGCCATGCACCACAGCTCTCAAAGTGGAAAATTTATCAGAAAGGCTCCTGTCCAGCATGTGAAAGAGATTCACTGCAATTTACCAGGATCAACTCTTCAGTCTCAAAATGAAATTCGGAGTGAGGTCTGGGGAGTAGCCTGAAACCTCTTTAGGCGCACCAAGGACCTGTGTTTCCCAGTCCACACATTCATGACTTGGCAGTTCTTTCCTCACTGTTATCCAGTGGGATCCTAAGGAAACAAAATCCACCTTTCCTCTCACTCCACACAGGCCAAAGAAAGGACTAAGGATTATAAACACTCCTGCTTGCTTCTCACTGACTGCTGCCAGCCAATAGTCTGTGCCATGATCTCTCTAAGCTGGGGAAGTACTGCCTAGGGACCGGTGCTTTCAAAAGAGCCTTTCTTAATGCATTACATTCTAATTGTCATGCTTGGCTGCTTACTGAGGGTTAAAAATAAGTCTTGATAGCAGAGATTAGAGTGGCTATGAAGAGATGGTTTGGGGAGTCTACAGTTTTTCTTTCCTCTTTTTCTTTTTCTTTTTCTTTTTTTTTTAAGTGGTGGGAATGGCATTTATCCAGGGAAGAAAAGTAATGAAACAGATTGGAACAGCATAGAACAGTTTTTGCATGTTTCTATGTACGTTTATAGCACACATATGTGCTCATTGTTACTAAATTTTTATTTTAAAAGCCGTTGGGGTTCTTGTTGACAAATAATTTGGGCTTTGGGGTTTTCTGACAAATAGAAGAAAACTGTGAAAAGCTGGAGTTCCTCCTGGAAAATACCATTGTAAAGAAAGGCTTTCTCAATTAGTATTTGAAACTCTTTTTCTGTTAGATCTTTCTTCTTACATTGCCTACTCCTGTCACTGGGGACAGCTTTTCAAACAGGCTCATCTTCCTGTGCCACACTATATGCAAGTGTCCATGAATGTAATTAGCTAAGAGCACTGGGGATTTGGCATATTTTGAGGTCTGGCTACAGTCTCTCTACTTGAAAGTGCAGAACACCTGAGAAGGTAGTTTTATATCTGAAAACCAGCTCCTTCTGAATTGCAAACCGAGGAGCTAAATAGCCAATAAACTGTATGCATGGGCTCACTTTTCTGCCACTTGGTTGTATTTTCTGCAGAATCTCAATCTGCATACTTCCCACCCAAACCCAGCCTTCATCAGCCATCAGAAATTGCAAAGATACCTTTGCGTCCATCATGATGGATGCTGAAACTGAAGTTGAAAAATTAAGAACCCAAAACTGAAATAATAAAAGAGAAGTTTTTTTATCTTAAATTGTACTGCTTTTGATTTTGTCTTAGATGTACTGCAGGAAAACTAAAAGCTTGATATAGGAAGACCTCCAGGTCTGTAACTGATGCTAAGACACAGCATAGCAGGTCCAGTTTTCCAGATGAAATAGCCTAATTGTTTGTGAAAATCTTCCTGGTAGAAGGGCCAGAAAGCACCCCAAGTGTATTTATATACTGAAGAAAGGTGGGTAGGAGCAGGGAGAATTTCAGAGGTGTAGCGAACCCCTCTCAAAGGCTGGGCTGGCTGAGCCCCTGACAGAGCTCAGGGAACAGTTAAGTGCCTCTTCAGTTTCAAATCTGCACAGGAAGCACATGATCCTCTTTTCTAATGTCTAAAGGCCTTGTGCAAGCTCTCTGTGGAACAGCCTGCGACATGCCGCTGAGAGAAGCCCCTCCTGCCTGCTTGTGACGATCATTTGGACAATGAAGCTCCTTGTGCAGTCTTCCCTTCTTTCTCCTATCTTTAGCAGTCACAGAGCCCCCACCGTAGAGGAAGGCAGGCATTTTTATCAAATACATAACACAATTTCAAATACCTTCCCAAGAGGTAAGCAATAGCTTTGAAACCATAATTAATTCTAAAAAAAGGCAGAAAGAAGGGGGAAAGGCTGAGGAGCTAATAAATGGTTGTAAGCATAAGCAAACAGAAAGTAACTATTGGAATAGAAATTCAGCCAAGTGGCAACTAGAACCGCAAGTATGTTTTATGTTACTTGCTGTATCAGGGTCTTCCTCAGGCTGATGTTTGCAAGACCCTTCCAACATGATGCCAGGCTTTTTGTCTCCGTTTGGAGGGAAGAAAGTGAAATGGCTTTTCAGTCAGCAGTCTCTTGACTAGTAGTGAGCAACAAGATCCATGAGTATTGCTGGCAGTATTTCCCTGTGCTTTCTCAGTCTTGTCCTCTGTGTTCTCTAAAATATGGGGAGACTGTTGAATTTTGTGTGTAGATGTTTGGACTCCCAACACAGTTTACATTATGATTAATAAGTCATCAACATTTCATCATAAAAAAAATATAATTAAAGCAGACTCTAAAAATTATTTACATATTTTCCAATACCACAGAAATGTGGTGGTTTATTATGCCAGATGTCAGGATAGGATTATTCCTGTACATGTCAAATCCCAGGTCCTGCACAGCCATGGCAAATTAACTGCAAGAACAAAACCAAATGTGCCTGCTACTTAAAGCTGAGCTAATTCTGTAGAAAAAGCCTCATTTTGCTGATTCTCTGTGTGTACTTTTATTTATATCCAGCGAGTCCTTCTTCTGTCTCAGGAACTATTTAAAAAGTAGAAAAGGTATAACAAACCCAAAAAGAGAAATGAAAAATTATATTGTGACCAATCTCAGTTCCCTGTGTGATCTGGGGGCTCCCTCCAAAACCTACCCAATGGAGGCCATGACCCCAGGTAGGGAGAAGGGGGCTGCACTTCCATCAGTGCAATATTTGGGTGCTTTGGAAAACTGTATCCCGTGGAGTTGCTTGGCTCACCCTGAGGCAATCTGTGAGACTGTTTTATGTTTTTAAACTTGGGAAAGCCTAACAGCCTCATACCTTTTTAAAAATTACCTCTAAGTCCTGGAGGTTCTTTAAAAATTATCACTTTGCCTTGGTTACCCCAAAGGAAGCAAATAGCTAGAGCAGATGTTAATGAACTATAACAGATGATTGACATGTTCATAAAGTTGAAGTTATTTGAGCTGCTGATACAGAGTTTAGTCTAAATGAAGCCCTCCATTACTTTATTTCTATAGCAGGAATAAGTAGATTTGATTGTAAGAATTAAACAATGTAAAGTGGCAGAATAAGTGAAAAGAAACACTGTTGGTTCCATGTTGCTTTCAGTTAAATTTATTAAGAAATTCCAGTTGAATTCATCGGAAATTAAATCTTCATGAGATATGCTGCACATTTTTGATCTGATCTTTTTTGAATAAAAACAATCACACATGATTTTCACATAGGCAAATATGCACATATAGTATACTTAGAGTTTGTCAGGGTTTGGGTTATTGGGTTTTTTTAATTGCAAGTGCTTTCCATCAGAAGATATTATGCTAACTGAGAAACTTGTGTCCACTTTGACAATATTAGGAGTAGCTTGTCAGGCCCAGTGATTCCTTGGTAAATAAAAGGGGTTGGGACCTACCCGTCTGAGATGGTCAATGGCTCATGGTCAAGATGCCAGAAACTCAGCACACCTCCAGAGCTCACTCTCACTGATGGAAATCCAAGCGAGAGCCATAAATAACTGCACCCCAGTTGCAATAAAATGTCAGCTCATAGCAGGCTGGAGACCCATTTCTTTCTTTCTCATATGAAATTATTTACACAAGAGCATATCTCCAGAAAGAGAAACTAAGGCAGGTGCATGCACTCATTTCAGATAAAGCACTTTGAGATGTAGCTGTGTGAACCAAAGATGGTGCAGGGATTTGAACCTTCGTTGTCTGCACCCTATAGCAGGGTCATATTAACTCTAAGGTGCAATATACTCCCAAAATCACCTTGTGCTTGGCTTCAGGAATTCATTTCCCTGTGGATCCTCTTTGGATTTGGTTTCCACGAGGTTCAGTTCAACAGCTGGATCATAGCCTGCTGGTGGTTCTCAGCCTGCTGGTCTGTAGGATTTCCTCCAGAGTCCATACTATCATCATTTTCCCCATTCTTTACAGCAGGGAGGGGGGAAAAAAGAGTTTGTGGAATTCAGGACATGCAAGGCTTTGACTTGTCCTTTTGCCCCTGGGAAGTCACAGATGTCACCAACAGTTCTTATTCTTTGGGCAAAGCTTGTCTGGCAAACAGGAGGGTCCTCACACCAAGACTTGGACACAGGCTTGAGGAAGTCACAAAGTGCGGTGCAAGAGTCACCTCCCTTTGCTGGTACCCAGTCTCCCACTGCAGTCAGCACCAGGTGCCTCAACAGTGGTGTAAAATCTCTGTAGTTGTCATTATCATGTCTGTGGAGCAGCTTTAATTCTTTTTTACTCCCTCCTCCATTTTGTGTTATTGGTGATTTTACTACTTGGTTCCATTTCCAGCTGCAGCCAAGACTTTCTGAGCTTTAATGGAGACAGCAAATTCACAATACCCGATCTTCTTGTGCCCATCCGAGACACCCACTGCAAAGGCTTCTGAGGTTTGGGTTGGAACAAGTGACAGCTTTCTATAGTTTTAACAAGCCCTGTATGTCTTCTGTGCAGTATTTTGGCAGCACCAGACAGAGCAGTCTGTACTGAAACATTTCTTCTGATACTGTATTACCAACAGCACTTCTGTAACGCCAGGGCCTAGAAGCCAAGATTTCCTGTCATCATTCTTGAGGCTAGATCAGCTGTTGATGCCCAAACTAAGACCAGAGCTGTCCATTTTTCAGTCTGATGGCTGAATCACATTATATCTAAAGAACACTTTTTAAAATGCATGACTTTTTTTTTCAAAAGTGAGGAGTTTTTTAAGTTGTGCTTGGTAGAAACCAATTATTTTATTTGATTTGAAAGTAAATGCTAAATTCAGTTTTCAGTATTTAACCCCCCTTTATTATTAACTTATTACTCCAAATGTTGTTTTGAAAAGTACTGAGAATAACATTTTTTTCCTTTTTCTGAGTATTCATTTTCTAGCTGGAGAACTCACAAGGTCTGTTAAATTCTAGGAATAGTTTCTGTCTTCCTCTAAGCCATAATTTTGGTGAATAACATATCTTTTAACAAAATATAGGAATGTTGCCTGTTTTACAGAAAATGTCAAAAAGCAGCAAAGTTCTTGTCTGCAAATCTGTTACTTCTTGGTTTAATCAAAAAGACCACTGGAAAAATGAGAACTCTGGATGTTATTCAAGATAAAAGCCTTGTGGGTTGGCTACAGTGCTATGATAGGTACACAGCTATTTTGTTATTAAATACAGTAAAATGGAGTTCTAGATAAAAATTGTTCCATGGGGGACAAAGCAGGAGGACTGAGTGGTGTATTTATGGTTCAGAAAACTTTCCATAGGATCAACCAAAAACAACAGAAAAAGGAAAATATAAAGACAACCAAATATAGCACCAAGGGCACGCAGCAACTGTTCAGTGTTGAGCAGAAAAAAACCACACAAAATCTCTTGGAAAGCTGATGTATGTTGGCCTTTACTGCAGTCGGGTGCACAGGGATCAGTGCCCAGCAGGGGCTTTGGTGGAGATCACACATGGCTGGTGATGGACAGCAGCACAGGTGTCCTGCTGCAGGGAGAGTGGAAATGACGCAGAAACCAGGCTGGGATCATGGGCTCACTCCATCTCCTGCCAGACTCAGTGGGTGCTAACCCTGCTGCTGTGCTCAGCACACGGGCCAGACACCCAGGGCTGAATTCACCTTTCCTTTGTTCAGTGCTGAGCTGAGCTCCAGTTCAGAGCTGATCTGCAAGGACTGTCCTTCTCCACTGTTTCGACATGGGGCCCTGGTGATTCTTTTCCTAATTGCAGCACTTCAGTTAAAATTTTGCTGGGATGGAACCCAAACATTAAATTAATAAGATCTGATAACTCAGCATCTCTATTACATCTTCCATTTCTGTGCGTGGTCTGTTTCAGCTGCAGAATCTTTAAAGCAGCATCTGTCTTTCATTACTTGATTGCATGGCATCAGGGACTGTGGAGTTAGGCATAAAAATACAAATGAGAAATGTATTTAATTTATTTAACTTACATGTAACTTCATTGTACTGAGTTATGGTAGGGAAGTACGACCTCCAAATAAATAGTCTGCTATTTACTCATGATGGTGTTTATTCACATCTGGTGCACTGTGGCGGTTTCTCTTTAGAGCAAAAGCCATCATTGCCAAATGAAATACCAATTGTTGTGTTGTTGTGCTGTGCAGTCTCTCCAAAAGCCTTGCTAGCACCTTTCCTTTTGTCTGGGAGGGCATTCCTAAAACAAAGATGCATTATCACTCTCAGGCTGTGGACCTGGCACACATTTTCTTTAGAAAACATCAGAGCTGTCTGAATAAAAGCTACTTCAACATTGCCTTGCTAGTCTGTTCAGCTCTGTAGGAAAATGAACAATGGATTTGTTACTAAAAGTGTCATAAATTATATTTGATTTTGCTTAGCGCCTAGAGAGTAATTAAAAAGCCATTTAAATGGAAAATAAATTATGTGGAAAACATAAATTGAATTTTCATACAACAAGAGGGTTCAACAATATAATTGCACATCAAGATCATGGTAGAGAGCTCTGCTTTTTTTCTTTATGGGACTTCTGAGGCAAATTGTCCTCCAAACTCTAATGAACTGTATACACATACACTTTCCCATCAAAAAACTTCATTTAATGGTTTGTCAGATATGGCTGTTCTTGGATAGCATATTCTGGATGCTCTGCTTATGTAAATGCATTTCTGGTACTGCTACTTTAAAAAATGAATAGAGATAGAGTCAAGATCAGCTCTGAAGGTAGCTATGTAAATGATGCCAGAGACTGAGCCTTTTCTTTTGGGTGGGAGGTACATTTCTCATCATCATTAGCTTTTCAACACTGCTCAGCCACACAAAACCCGTGGTGGTTATTCACAGCAGGACCAGCAGGTCCCTCCCACACAAAACAGGCTGGGGCAGGTAATACCAGCTTCTCAGAAAACACAGAAAACATTATCACTAAGAAGCCTGTTTGCCTCACTCTGTTGGTTGGCTAGTAGGAAAAAATGTGATGTGAGCAGAACAAGCAGAAATTTGGATCAGAGTATCTTTTGCCTGGAGGTTAGACTAGCACTGGGGTGAAGGCAAATCCCTCAGTAACAGCTAATTGAGAGATTTTGTAATGAATCAGAAAGTTGTGGTTCATTCTTGTCCCAGACATGCCTGCAGGGAAGGCAGCAGTGTGGGGTGAATGAAGGATTCGCTCTTGAATCAGCCAGGTCCCTTTGCTTTTCCTTCATTTCCTTGTCTGTAGTGGTGACTCTGACAGCCATTTGGATCTGTTGGTGAAAAGCTGCATTGGGACTGTGCAAGGCTGTGCCATGGACACTAGTGGTGTGCTCCACTGTGGGAAATTCACCCTTAACCAGAGAGCTGGAAGGGATGCTCATAAAGGACTGAAATCTGAAGAACTGAGATGGTGAACTGGAGGGACTGGCACAGTTCCTGTCAGGAGACCCAGCTGATACCAACAGCTGCATGAAAACACTGAGACCTCATTTGCTGATAAAGTTTTGTATATGGATCTGTGTTGTTGGGGCGAGGACAGCAGTGTCACCCCTAAGGCGTTCTGCCTGGGACCAGTGGATTACACTGCATCAGAAGATCAGAGGGCTAACAGTGTAAAACCAATTCAAATTCTTCCTCCTTTTGAGCTGGATGTTGGGCTATGATAATGTCATCCCTGAGACAGTGTCATCAAAGGAAAAGCCACAGAGGGCCAGGCAGAAACAAGTGAAACTCAGGACAGTGACACTCTCTGTCCTCACTAAGGCAATATGTGAGCTCAGCATTACTGAGACAGCAAAAATACATGGGAGAGAAGGAAGAAACAGTTGCTGTATTTGAAATTTATTGGACTGTTTATAATTTTTTAGGGAAATTTATTTGATAGGTATGGGTTCAAAACAGAATAAGAAATGTTTTGAAGGGTTTGATCCCAAGGACTGCACTATTGCAACACATGTCCCTCACAGAGATGCTGAGAGAGAAGCTGGGCAGTCTCATTGCCTCACAACCTGGAGCACAAGAGCCAGGGATGGCCACTCTGGGAAGAAAACCAGATCCTCTCACTAAAGAGATCCCAAAGAATAAAGGAAGTAAAAAAGCAAACATTTTGCACCAGTCAAAACAGATGTTTCTGCAGAGAAGATGGGCACTAAATATATTCCACTGCTTGAGGCATCCGCAGGGCCCTGGAAGGGGCCCTTGGATAAACATTGCACGGCGCTGTGGCCCTGTCGCTTTGCCCTGGGAGCCCTTTTGGGTTCCTTTCATAACCAAAGGGTTTTCATGAGAAAATAAGAGCTTGAGGGGAGCTGTGCTGTATAGCAGAGCATGGCTCTGGAAAAAGCAGCAGTGGTATCTTGTGCAGCACAGCCCTTAGCAAAGCCTTGGTATTGACCAGTAATGCCAGGGAGGGCAACTCCAGCCTTAGTCCCTCCTCCACAAAATGTTTGACCTTTGCTTGGGAGAAGCCACTGTTAAATGAACCTGGCCATGAATTATCTCTTTCCTTTGGTGAACAGAGGTGATTTTCAGTTCAAAAGCATGAATTTCTAATCAGAAAGAAAGCTAATGGGGAAAAGTGCTTCCAGCACACTCTCTGGAGGTTTTGATGGAAATGCTAGGGAGTAAAATGCAGAGTTGAAGATTGTTATGAAGTGCTGTGACTTAAAAAAAAAAAAAGGCATAAACAAGCAAAATCCTGCCACAGTCACAAACAAAACTCACATTGTTATTACCAGAGAAGAAAAAAATGCTGTATAAAATAATAGAGATTGTTTACACAGGGTTGCTGACACAGCGTGTTCCCCAGCTCTTTTCACAAGTAAAGGGCATGCTCTTGGTGGTCTGCTAACATAAATGGCTGCATAATTTTCAAATTTTCAATAGAGGTATGCATGGTTTAGGAATGGAAATATTTATGAGAAGGACAGGGATTACTAGAAGGATTCTATTAGCTTCACAGGAACACTACTGTCAAAAAACTTCATCTGGCAAAAATGCAAGACAACCAAGTAAAGGAACTGATTTTGGTATTATTTGGAACAAAATTTTTTTGTTTGTTTTTGTTTTGTTTTGGTTTGGTTTTGTTTTGTTTTATTTAGGGAAAAGTAAGCAAAGGTAGATTTAACTTGTTTGGGAAAAAAGGTCATTAGTCCTCAAGGTAGAATTACTGACTTTTCTAGTAGTCAGGATACATCTGAAATAGTAATGCTTGACTTCACAGTTTGGTTGGCAAGGATTTAATATGTGACATAATATTACTATGGATATATCAACACTCCTCCTATGATCCTCCATGACTGTTAAGTGAAGAAGGCATCAAAATAATATATCTTGTAAAAATAGCATGAAATCTGTCTCCAATCTGTGTTTATCACTGTTACTGAACAAAGCCTCACTAGTAAAGCGTGGATTAACACCTACTGATACTTAGTTCCCACAGATGAAGATGCACTTATGGTACATTTTTTAAAATGGTAATTTGCACAAGGTCCCCATTAGCAAAACAGAGCAGTATAAGCAGCATTGCTGATGCATTTTATTCAGATTGAACACCAAGCATTCAAATAGTAAAAATAGGTAGGTTGTAAAATGCATTTTGAGAGAATTTCTTCTCTTGTCTGGTTTCCAAAGGAAGTAACACTTGTGCAACCACATTGTCTGTGTGTAACTGTGTCTGCCATTGCCTGACTGTTTGAGATCTGAGCCCATTCACAGGTGCCAACAAAATCTGAAAGGAGGCAGAGGTGTCAACAAAATATATTTCATGGAAGCCAGTGGCTCCATGAGCCAGGAGAAAGCTCTTTGTCAGTGGAGAAGAAAGGCCATAGTGTAACACAGGAGAAGGCTGCAGTCAGAGTTTTAAAGTCAGGCCCTGCCACACCAGAGTGAATACACAGAAGACGAAGCTGTGAAAACCCCACACAAAGCCAACACTTGATCAGAGCTTGAACCTCACTAGATGTAAATCAGCCAGAGGACAAAAGTCTATGGAAAACAGATTTTCATAAAACTACCTGAATAAAATGTCTGATTATATTGGGTAGCCACACATTGGCTACATCCTGGTTTTTATTCACTTCAAGATTTTATCCAAGATGTTTGGTTGCAAAGAGGTTAGGCATTTACACAAATTATGATAAGCTGTGCTCATTTAAGTCATGTAGAAACATGTGTGATATCTTGGTTGCAGCAAGATCACAACTTTTTATTTTGTGTTTGTAGCAGGAGGAAACAAGTCTCTGGGGACCCAGGCTGACTTCACAAAACTGTTTTCACTTTTGGATTTGAACCAGAATTCTTGTTTCCAGCACTGGAAAAACTTGGCAAAACTCCCTTCTAGATTTTCCAATAAAGACAATAAAAATTATGTTTCCATACTATTAGAAGGGAACTGAAAAACCTGAGGAAGTGGGGAAGAGCTGAAGCATTATTTCACCACTCTCATGCTTTTCCCAAGCGACAGTCAGTTTTCTGTATATAATGAATGCAGCATGGAGGAGAACACAGGATAGGACTGAAGCTTAGCACGTGCATAGCTGACAGAAAAATCTGCAAATGAAATGCAGTACTCAGAATCAAGGGACACCAGGACGTACATTTGCCTTGGACTCCTCTACACTTTGTGCAGTCAAAAGTTTGAATTCATTGCAAGAGGGGAAGCTAGAAATTGCTACATCCAGCTCCTGTTTCTGCTTCTATCCCTGCCATCGAGCCAGGAGACAATACTGAGAATAGCTTCAATATACAACTGTGCAGTTGCACAACAGAAATTGCACTTGTTGCCTTCCTTTAAATAGAGCTTGCCTTTCAGATTTTAAACATCTCTGGTCCTGGTCATGACTAAATATGCTGAGGGTAAGTCAGGGGACCAGGTTGTATTTTAGATCTCTTTTTCTAAGTCTATTTTTGAGGCATTGTCTTATACTATACTTTGTCCACTGGTTATACAATGCTTCAAATCCCACTCGGCTTTGCAGTGCTAGATTGTAAGTATTTTCCTCTTCTTCACGCTCCCAAATATTTTGCCAGCAGTCGCTACAAAGTTAAGCTTTTTGACAATAGCCAGTCACACCATGATAATGGGAAAAATTTAGCTTGAGCTCTAACGTTCTACCACCCACAGACATTGTACCACCCAGAGACATGTTGCTGTAACCTTGTCTTCTTCCCTTTATTTTTCTTCCCCCTTTCAGTTCACACTAAGCCTGTGAGCCCTCCATGAGCAAAGCTCCCCGCAAGCCCCTCTTCCCTGCAGTCCTGCCCCCTTGCATGGCCTCGCTGGGAGATCTGTGGGAAAGCCCTGGGCTGCTTTCTGTGGGTAGCAAGGTACACAGAGCATGAGTGGCACCAAAATCACGTTTATCCAGGTCCCAATCTAAAACTCAGGTGGGACCTGCTAGCTATGTTCATCTCCAGCTGGCAACTGGGAAGTGCATCTGGGGGTCTACTGCTTCAAGATAGCCCAAAATGCTTTCTAGAGCATATTTTAAGATACTTTAAAATAAATTTATTGTTGAAGTATTTAACAGTTTCCTGTTCTCACAATTCAAATTACAATTGCTATGGCAGGTAGCATATTCTTACACACAGCTTTAAATGCTTCCATATGAAAAGTACTCAGACAAAAGAGAGAAAGTACTGAAGAAAAAAACCAAGAAGTGGAGTGAATAGTGAATGGCATGTGTAGAAAACTGCAGAGCACAAAATATGTGTTAACATTACATTTGGTAAAACAATGACAAGGCAAACCCTGGTAATTGCCCACAACAATATGAGATTGTAAAAAGACAAAGGGGAGAGGCGGGGTGGCAGAAATTATTTAGGCTGGCAGTCAAAAGCCATTTGGGGTGGTGGTGCCACGAAACTCAAAAAACCCCAAAAACCCCACGTCAAACAAACAAACAAAACCAACAAAAACAAAACCAAAAAAACCCACAACGACTGCCAGAGCCCCAGCAACATGCAAGCTCAGTCACGCAGAAATTGCCTCTCTGGGTCAGCCGCTCGAAGGAGATCTCCTGTTGTGCAGGGCCAGCTGCTGCGCCAGCACAAGGGAGATGCGGGAGACACGGAAGCCACGGGCACCGAGGCCCTGCACTTCGTTTTTGCCTCCCAGACAGGATTGTGAAAGTGGAGCCCATTGTTCCTGGAGTCTGTAGACGTTGTTTTACTGGTCGCCTCATTTCCATAAAGCTCCCTGGCCTCCCAGTAGCCCAAATTGATTTCATGAATACACTTTTGTGTGTTTTAGGATTCATTATTCCCCACATCTCACCCTCTCAGTTTTGTACTAGGTAATCTCGGTCCCTGTGCAGAAAAATCCTGCTGGATATGTAATTAAAAGCTGTGGGCACAATATAAAAATGTTTTCCTTTGCTCCTCTGTGTGCCAGCCACATACTTCTGTCTGCTTTCCTGTTTCAGCTGAAAATGAACAGGAAGGAAGGAGACTTCACAGCCTGTAGCTCTAGGATAGGCAATAACAAGACTTGCAAGAATGGGGGAGGAGACTCCTATGCATCTAGAAAACCTGAATCCTTGAAAATATAAAATTCAGAGTGGAAAACATAAGAGAGAGTGAATGAGTTCTTCCTTCTTCACCCTCCCATCTCCCGGCATGTCTACATTTCTCTGCATGATCGTTGCAGCTTAAATTCTTGACACAGAAAGTTTACTAAGCTTCTTTTCAGAAGCTCCTTGTTGCACTTGCTAGTGACCTAGATATTTTTCAAAGGTTTGAATTCAGCCTTCATTTTGCAGGCTCTTGATAGACCAGGGAAGGGAGAGGAAGCACAGAGATGAGCCACAAAAAATGTATAGTCTCTTCTAAGAACTTTTGCATCATGTTGGAGCTGAGGTTCTGCCTGCCTGTATGAAGTAACCTTGACTGTTGTATGTCACAGGAAACCTGTGGAATCATAAAAGTGCTAGAGCCAGAGGATATCAGCAAATATTTGGCAGTTTTCACTATCTTCTTGCCATCACAGGCCAGTTCAGACAACAGACCTTCTAGTTTTATTTACTCCAAAGACAGGAATTTTTCTTCACCTTGGGGAATCTTCACAGATGGTGCCTTTAAGAACACTTTTTCTGCCATTAAACTTCACAGCTTTTTCCTCTTCTTTACTATCTTATCCCTGAACTGGCACCAGGCTAATAATTCCTTTATCTCTACTGAAGTCTGGCACCACTATCATCACTCATTTGTACCAGTGTGGTGATCCAGAAGACACCTTGTCAATCTCAATGATGCCGTTTGGTGGGTACAACCTTTGTCCAGCATTACATCAGATTTAAGAACTCACAGAGAGCTCACAGTTTCCTGTATAAATATTTGCAGGTGCTCCCTCAGAGTCAGCAAGACTGATACATTTAGTTCCTTCTAATATGTCACTTGCTATAGCTCATTAATCACTTTTATTGCCCTTGAAATGCATTTGGTGAATGTAGCAATATGGTATTTGAGTACTGGAAACAAGACAGCTCATTAATGGAGGCAATGTCTAAAACCACTTTTATTTTGCTATTCATTAACAAATCTACAAGTAGATTTCAGTTCAACAGCATCTTTGCAGAATTCACTAGCACTGTAAATATTTGTGTAAATAAATAATCATATTCAAAATAACATTTTGGATATGAGATTGTATTTGCACAAAAGGTTTATTTCACCAGTTTGTCAGTTTGTGTCTATCTCATCTGCTTATGGAATACATTAAATATTCTCTAAGGTTATTAACCTTGCTGTTTCAACAGAGGCCATATGTAAGAACTATTTTTCCAAGGAAGTAAAGTAAAATTTGCTTATCCAAATTATTTTTGCAATAATTTCAAGAGAAGCATAAATTCACAGAAATCATACTATATAAAAATGAATAAAAGGCCACTAGTGCTGCAGAGAAAAAAGTCACATTACTGATTTTACGAAATTGAGTTTTCTTCTGTGTAAAAATGTATTTAATCTTGGAGACTTGCCTTCTGGACAGATACAGAAGAAATTCTGTCCAATCCCTGCTCAGGAATGTTTTGTCTCAGTTGGTGACAGTAAGTATGCAATCATAATTGAGTGCAACCCCCTGCTAAAATTTTCCCCTAGTGTTTGATGTTTGACACTAATGTCTCCCTGGATTCTTCTTTCACACATTTTACACATCTTTTACAGTGCGACCTTGACCCTATTTGTGTAAAACATCCTCAGGCAGATGACTAGTATCACCTATCATCTCAATTTTTCTTTCCTCCCATGAGTTACTTTCAATACTGATGAATCCGAGGTGGAATTCTTAGAAAGGGAGAGGGGATCCTTGTAGGATCTGCTCTTCTCATTTGCAAATTCCAGTGTATATTGTATTTTAGTTCAAAGGCACAATACTGCTGACAGGGAATAGGATAGAGCAGGTTGTAGGGAATGAGATCCTCCTCTAAAAGTCTTGCCTGTGATCAGTCCCGCCAGCCCCACAGCTTTCATCTCTAGTCCTCACACCACACTAACCTGAGATCCTAGCAGTGCTCCACTCTGCCTTTTGGTGAAATGTTTTGGTAACCTATGTCCAAATATCTCCACACTGGTCCTGGCCGTACCAGAGAGCCAAATACAAGACAGTGATGCTTTGTTTCTTTTCCTCCTCACTCACATTGTGTCTGCACCTGCTCTTGATGTATTGTAGAATATCTTCAATGAAAGTAGGTATTAGTTTGATGGTAGGCTCAGATCTTTTTACTGTACTGTATCTTCCTTCATTCATCCGTGCTCCTCTGGTCACCATGCCAGTACTGCCTGGGAAATGTTCTGTGGCATAAATCTGCTCCTCGGTGCATATTGATATCAAAGCACCAGCTCTAGTACACTGGTAAGGCAATGGAAAGAAAAATAAGATAAATGAGATTATGGTTAACAAATCAGCAAAAGATATGAAAGCTGCAATCTTAATTTAGGCTCAAAGATCTGAAAGGACAATGTCAGCTGTGGCAGCATCTACGTGTGCATGTTCTATGCACAACATACATCATAGGATCATGAATCGTTTAGGTTGGATAAGACCTTTGAGATCATTGAGTCCAACTGTGAAGCTTACATTGCCTAGTCCACCACTAAACCATGTCCCTAAACACATCTACATCTTCTAAATACCTCCAGAGACGGTGATTCAACCCCTTCCCTGGGCAGCCTGTCCATGTTCAGAGTATTGCATCCTGCACCCAAGGAGATGTAGTTCTGTACCACAGATTATATGGGGCTTGAAATGACCATGGGGAGGAGAAAAAAAAGCCTGGAACACAGAGATGTTTTCTTCAATCCCATGTTAGTGTGTGCACAATAGAAGTGAATGCAGTGCTCTGATATCAATGGGCACCATGGGGTAGTGAAGACAAAATGCTACAGAAGTTAACCGGGTTTTTGAGGCACAGTCAGTAAATCCAACTTCCTCCCTCTGCCCCACAGGAACCAGGCATCTGCAATGGTGAGGCAGAATTGCAGAAGAGCGTTTTTGTGTAGGAAAGTGTGTACATAGTGGTACACACTAAAGTGGTGCTTGGAGGGTGGATCTCCTGCTCTAAATGCTCACTGCATCTCCTTTCTACCTCTGTGCTCCAGCAGACAGGAGACAAGACTGCACTACACACCTTGCAGGAGCAGCTCACCTTGACTAATCCTGGATTATGGTGCAGCCATCAGCCTCTGTAGGAAGGAGAGCTGGCCATATTACCATATTCCCTGGCTCCTGGCCAGTTTTTCCCAGATTTCTCCATTGCCGTCAGTGGGGTGGTTTTCCTGTGGAAACATCCCATATTGTCACCCATCCCCTCTAGAACATACTGTGCCATTGGATTGATTTGCTTTAATTCATCTGGACATGCTAACTGCAGGTATCAAAGCAGAATAACACTGAAGCAGTAGAGACTTCTGGAAACAATGTCATTTGTCAAGGAAAGACAACGTTTACCAAACTGGACAAGGAAAATTTCAGTCTAAAATGTTTTTTTCTGATTGCAAGTATGCTGAGCTGCTTCTTAAAAAGCCACGTGCAGATCATTTAAAACCACCTCTAACTTGCATTAATATTTCATTCAAGAAGTTTCCACAGACCGGATGTTATTCCATGGTTACTATAGATATTTTACATGCTTCTTACAGGGAGGAAGTGTTCTCGTAGTTACCATAGTGCTAATTATTAGCAAACGTTCACCGGCAACAGGTAATTACCAAATAATTTTTAGGAAACAGAAGCAATCAGGCCATGCAAAAATGTCTCCGCTGGGGTCACAGACTAGAGATAGAAAATTCAAAATAGGATCTTTTTAGAAGCTTAAAAAATTAAGACTTAACTCATGTAGAAAAATCATTCAGCACAGCAAACTGAGGCTACAAATGTCTTTGAGGATTGCTGCAGCCCCAGCAGTAACCTGTTGACTCATAAGGACAGCTGGAGCAGGAAGATTATGATTAGCAAGTTTGCACTGTGTGCCTTAAGAGCAGCAATCAGTTGGCAAGGAGGAAAGCAGGCAGCACCACACACCGTACCAAACACTGCTGTTCCCATGCAGCGGTAAATGAAAAGCACTGAGGGACATCAGGGCTGGCATGTACTACTCACTAAAACTGGAGGGAGGGGACTAGAACACAACCTCAAAATTGCTAACTCTTTTGAAAGGCCGAGTCAATTTTAACTCCTCACGGCTGAAAAGCTGAACTTTCAGTGTGAGGATATTTTGCTAAGTAAGTATATATTCATTCATCCTCGGGGCAGCATAAACAAGGAACTCCTGTTTCCGAAACAGCCCCCTGTCACACGCAGAGCAGCTGATGGAACAAGAACCACATTTGTACATGCTCAGAGTGACACCCGTGGATACACATTGCTGCTGGAGCCTGGTGCTGCTGGAGAGGTATCACTCTGCGTCCACAGAAATCGTCCTCTCATCATGCTCCGTGGTGCATCCAGCCCCAGTGCTGGTATTTTGGTTCAGAAGAGTGCAGCGGGCAGGGATGCAAGGGGAAAGGAAATATATTGCATGTGAAATTGGTGAATTGCTTCATACTTCACTCAACATTGAAAAGCTTATTGCTTTTTTTCACTCATCAAAGTGCAAGTTCTCTTACTTTACTACTTACTATTCTACTTCTACCCATGCCAGATGCCATTTCTAATATCCAATCAACCTGCTCCGCCTTGGGATACTGGCAAGACTTGGGGCTGGTTTTCTCTTTATGAAACAGAGAAGTTAACTGTGTGTTGGGACAGCTGGGACATAGCTGTCAGTTCATTTTCATTATCAGCAGCACCCAGCTGGATGTCTGGAATTCACAGACACTGGGGGAGACTCATGTTTGCTTGAATTTTAAAAACAGGTTGCTTGCTGGGAATGAATACCCTGCAACAGTTGCTCAACTTTGCCTCTTGAAAAGTAAAAGCAATCCCAGAGGCCTCTAAAAAGCAGAAGAGAAATCAAACTGCTCATCAGTTCAGAGCCTGGTTAGTGCTTGGGAATTTTGCTTTTGCTGCAAAATAATCTGCACATTAATTATTTTTAAAAAGATAAATATCCGTAACAAAATCAAAACTAAGGAGAATCCCCAAATTCTCATTACTTGAAAATCCGTTCCCATTGCCACTAATTCCTTGTGAGGTAAATAATAACACAGCTCTAGTAACTTCAGAATTTGCAGGAATTTTGGATGAGAATCCATTGCTGGGCACTTTAAAATTAAGATCATAAATTATGTTCTGTTTGCCTTATGTCCAGTGAGCAACCTATGCTTAATTCATAGTCCAAAGACTGTGATTCGTGCAGTGGCACTGCTTCTTGAAACAAGAAAATTTGCTGAATTTCTCCTCATGGGGGCTTGCAGCTGGTGTCTAGCACAGGAGTTTAAAGTCTTTCTCTCCCTAATCCAAATTAGCTAATGACTTGGAGGAGTCCTTTACTTACTTGCTTCTCAAGTAAACAGCCTAATTCTAAATTTAGCTTGTCATCTGTCACAAATGAAGGCAATTCCCTCCTGGGATTTCAGGCAGCACTTTACAAGGGGCTCCTCTTCATTTTGGCCTTGCTTCCAAACATACCTGTTTTCCTAGGTGTATTTTTGCCCACACAAGAACAGTCTGTCAGAAATCCTGGTGGAGACCTCCTGAGACATCTTTCTTCTTCCTTTACTTTAGGTTGGGGGTTTTTGTTTATTTGGGCTTTTTTTTGGCGGGGGGTGGGGGTGGCTATTTGTTTGTTGTTTAGACCAAAAATAGCTTGGGCTAGCTAGGTGGTCATTTCACTCCCATTTATTAGACATCTAAGCTATTTTCCACCTAGCTGAAATTGTGACCATCTCTGCTGTTGAGTCTGGGCTATGTCGAATGCATAACTCCCTCTTTGAAATGACTGAGAAATCTCTGCATGTTCTTCCTATAAAACGGTTAATATCCTGAACTAACAATTACTCAAAAGTACAGCCAAACTGCAAGCTTGCAGGGGAGGAAAGTAGCTGTTGTAAAAGATCGTTTACGTATAAGTCAAACTGACCAACAAATGCACAAAACAACTTTTATGTGTAAAATTACATAAGAATCTCATGACGAAATAACTCAGAATACAAAAAGAAGGGATGTAGTGAATGTTAATGGCCTCCCATTCTCACCACTCAGAGTGTATATGGCAAACTAGGCTCATTCCAGCTAGCCAGTGCTAAATATGATTTATAGCATTGGTGTGCAACTGCCTTCAGTATAGCTATTCCAAAATCCCAGTGTAATATTTTCTCCTGACATTCTTCACACTTGTGCTGGGTCACCTGGGAGCTATTCGGTCCTGCACAATTCTAGAGGACCTGCATGCAGGTCACAACCAGGCAGTAACTACAATTTTGCTGCTGGTTTCAAAGCATTAACGCATGGAAACACATCCTTAGCAAGCTGATACACATGATCAGAAATACAATGGCATTATCACTGTTCAGGATCTTTAGGAAATCCCAAATGAAGTGAATCCCAAAGTTTAAGCAGGTTTTAGCCCCAGCCTGCAATGCACACTTTAGCCCTATGTTGGTTTTTTCCTGAAGTGTTTATATTGCAGAGTAAAAGTGTCTCCCTTCAGTTATATTAAAGAAGACTATTGAGAAATGTAATCTCTCTTCACCTTGCCGCAAGGGCTTCCAGGATTCTTTGTGAAGCAAATGTGCTCTGCTCCAAACCCAAACTACTTGAGTTTCAGTTGTTTTATTTAAATATGTGCTTGGCCTGCAGAAGGGCTTCTTTTCTTTTTCTAAACAAGGGCCATGGTCTATTAAAAACTCAGGCAGACTGATGATTATATGAATGTCTTTTGTTGTTATTCTCTCTTCAGTGAGGCTTGGCCTCCTGGTGCGTGCACATGTGTCTATTCACGGCCACAAGTTTAGAAGAAACAATCCTGTGTCTTGACAATACCAGCCCTCAGTCCACCTTACCAGAACACAGCTATAGGTTATTGAACTCCAGTCGCCAGAAAGTGGCGGCAATGGGAAGACTATCAGTTTCAGTTAAATTCAGTGCTGACCACAGCAGAACATCCGGTTTACTGGCACACAGCTGAAAAGCAAAGGTATTTTATAAGAATGAGCAGGCTGGCTGCTTTGTTCTGGGGCCTTGGCTGGTTTTGCCAAGAAAAGTTACAGCTCCCATTTGACCGTTGAACATGATCCTGTGATGAACAATATCAGAAATATATATGAGAAGTCAGGTGTGATTCGGATGTAGTCTGGGCATAAAATGGCACTTCTGTTGAATAAGGCATAGTTCCCACCAAGGTGTTCACCTCATTCTTTTGGTTCTGTGTTCATGCTATTCCAGCTGTGAGAAAGAAATTATCAGGGCAGAATTAAAGTAGCATGGACAAGCATATACCATGAGGCATAAAGCTTTCTGGGACAAGCTGATTTTCACAGACATTTGAATCACAAAATAGTTGAGGTTGGGGAGAATACATCAACAGCATCCAGTCCTTATGAAGGTCATCTTATCCAAAGTAACAGAGTGTGTTTCTCCCAGATCAGTTCTCTGCACCATGGACCAGCTGGATGGTATTCAGCTAAAGAGACCAGCTCCCTGTATGACAAACTACAGTTTTACTGATAGTTTTAAATGTTCTAAATTAATCTCTTTTTTTGTTTCTGTGTTTAAATATGCCTAGGTTATATGGATGAGTCTTGCAAATTGGTTGAGATGCTGTGTCTTTATGACTGCATAAAGGAAGTCCAGAGACTTGTCTCTCACTACCAAGCCAAGTCTCATATTCCACTCCAGAAGAAATTTCTCCTGTTGGAATGGCCCAAATCAGGATTAGGAGGTGAGTTAGCACTGGGACAGGGCAAGTAATGAGGATGCAGTCTTGGGTGTCCTCCCTGCTTCGCTTTTACTTAGCACTATAAACATGCCCATAAGTAGTTGCTGAATTCCTTGTGGGATTTGAACAAACAAAGGTTGCTTTAAACTACCTTAATAGTTCCCACCATCCTTAGGACATCTGGCCACATATCCATTTCCAACATAAAACACATTGCCTTGAAATGGTCCACTTCATAATCCCAGAACTTCTCCAATAGCAGCAAATATTCCAGCCATGTTTTTTCACCCTTATACAAGCTTTTATTTGGAATAGGTTCTAAATGCAGAGAAACTTTTCATAAGCCATTCTGAGTTCTCCCATTTTGAAGACATTTTTCCAAAAGCAAATAAACTTGAAAAAAACCTTTTGGGATTTCTTGTTATGTTTTCTTAAATGTTTTATCAATTGCCATATTCCCCATGTGCTAAACCTAGCAAATGGTCTGAAAAGTGCACCTGGCTCCAAATCTGAACTTCAGAACTGACTCCAGAAGGTGAACCATGACCCTGAATTCACACACCATTTCATAAGTACTCATTTCTAAGCCATCAAATCTATGCAAATGACTTTCTTTGTACTTTCATTGTATCTAATTACCTACTTACCTGTACAACAAACACCCTGAAAAAAATAGATTCAAGGAGACATTGAATTTTTATATTCAGCCTCCAAAACCAGAGACGAGTAGGAGGGACTTGACAAAGAACTGTTCGTGCCACCTTCTGTATCACTGTTGAAATCAAGAGGATCACTAAATCCTCTACAACACCTGGCACACAAAATCCTATCTCGCTCAAAATCCACAGAGATATTAATGGAGCTTACCTGCAGAGCCTGAGAAATTATTAAACCAAGCAGGCTGACTCAGTATTTTTTACTTGCATGAATTCTGTGCTACTGCGTTGTTCAGAGTGATTCAAAACAAAAGCAGAGCTTGCTTTGTCGAGGAGACAATGCATCCAGGCAGGATCCCCTTCGCATCTGAACATTTTAGAGTCTGTATCAAAGCATTGCGATGAAAATCTGCATGCTTCTGCCTCAGTGTGTTTATCCAGGTTTCATCATTTGGCAGCAGCTCATCAGCTTGTCTTATGGATCTGTTTCTGTGGTGCTATGGGCCTGTGAGGGTGTGTGCTCTGCTGAACCTGGGCAGACACTTGATGGTGCTTTAGGTGTTCGAGTGACCCTGAGTCTTGAAGAAACAAACAGGAAATGCTTTTCATATGGGGAGACACTGACTGAAGAAATGCTTCTACAGGTTCTGGTGGAAGAACACATCCCTGGTGGGTGTTTCATTTTGAAACAAGATGATTTTGTTATATCTGTTCTAATTCATTCATGTGAATAGCTACCCTGCTCTGGTCAGAACCAGGATAGACGGAATGAAACCCAACCTTATTCCGAAGACAGGTGTCCACTCGGTTTTATAATTACCCTTTCAAATGAAACACGTAGTGCAGATTAAGTCCTCAGGAAGGACAAGCCTGGACTTTACGTGACAGCCTGGCTGTGGGAAAGGTCCTATCTCCAGTGCTCCTCGGGTACTGAATCAAACCATACGTTCATCACAGCCAGGGAGAAGAGGAGCTGATGATATGCAAGCTTGCTTTTGCGCCTTCCCATCTGGAGTAAAGTACAATAGTTTCAGGGATGTATAACCAGGAAGACACTCAGTGCTTTGCCTCTTCCTGCCTTGCTCCTCTCAGCACTGACAAGGTGAGCCTTTGTGGCAAAGAGGTGATTCAGGCCCTTCTGGCCGACTGACTTAATACGATTCACAGCAGACACGAAGTCTGTCACCTGTATCAAAAAAGCACATGATGACATTGGTGAAAAATAATCAGTGGTTATTTATTTCAGGAAATGTTTCAGGCCAGGTTGGATGGAGCTTTGAGCAACTTGGTCTAGTAAGTGACAACACTGCTCCTGCAGGGGGTTGCAAGTAAATGATCTTTATGGTCCCTTCTAGCCCAAAGCCTTCCATGATTATATGCCTCTATAACACAGAAAGTACATCATGCCTTGAAGTGTCACTTAAGAAACAAAAATGAGATTTCACTTCCTGTATGTATCATGATCAGCAGCTCTGTGATGTGCAGCCAACTTTCCCACATATCTGGAAATAAAAGAATACCTTCTTATAGTAAGTAGCACCAAATGTAGACAGCTCTTATGCTCAATTGTATCTGTCTCAAGAGTGGCGTTATTATGGTGCAGCACAAAGGATTTATTGCATGGTGGTTTTTTTTCCCTGAAATTAACAGCTGTCTTTTGTTTTAATCATTGTGTATATAAGGAAAATAAAGTCATAAGACATTGAGCACTTCTAGTTCTTAAGGGTACTCTGCGTTGCCTAGGAGAAAGCCTAAAGTTTGCATAACAGCAAAAAGCAGAGCAGCCTTAATTTTGCAAGTGTGTAGTAGTTTTACTGTAGATGAAAACTCCAAAAGGAAGCCTCCTTTCATTTCCAGCACAATTCACTTGTTGTTTGTGACTTTTTGGCACACAAGTGCAAGGAGATATAGTGAGGTACTTTTCAGCTAGCAGGCATCCATTTCCTTCTCTGAGGCAGCAATAATCATTGTTGAAATCTATCTCTAAAAACAGGAAGTTTTATCATTTTGATTTTCTAGCAACCTCGCCCTTTCTTGTGAACCTGATCCTGGCTACGAATCATCTGCTTTGATTCAAGTACGACTGTTATAAGACTGAAGCGCAGGTATTTCCTATTTTGCTGTAAAGCACACACGGTGTGCACTTAGAAACAGCCCTGCTCAGGGTGATTCATCCAGCCCTGAGCAGGAACATTGGTAAATGGAGCTTTACACAGGAGACCCATATGTTTATATCGTGCTTTTGTTTATGTTTTATTTCTGCGGAATAGAGGGAATGAAGCAAGATCCCTTGCACTGGGAAAATATTATCTGAGAGCAAAGCAGAAGGAAAGTGCTGAGGATGAATTTGCAGGGACCACAGCACAGATGATTTTTGACATATCAGCAACAAGTAAATGGCTGTCCTAGTGGTACTTAGACAGAGGGCTCTCCACACAGTGGAGGAGTGTAGTAGACTCACAGCTGCAGTGGTGTTGTCAGATACATTTCATCCCTTCCCAAGTGGATCTTTGGCAGTGCATGCAGGGTTGGGCACACAAGTGCTTGGTGGTGCTGACTATTTTCTCCAGAAGAGAGGAGTAGTCAGCCAAGACCACTGCCCTTCCAGCAGTGCAGCCACTGAAGCCCCCAGCCCCACTCTGTGTTTCTGCACCAGAAATACCCTCTGGGGTGCCTCAGGCTCTAGGTTACCCTATGGGACAAAGCTCCTTCACTCCCCACTCCACAGGCAAGCTGGTGCCCCACTGAGGAGCCGCTGAGACATTTTAGCCTGGGAAACTGCTGTCATCACTTTTGTCACAGGCTTTTGTCTTTTGCTGGTTGTGAAGTAATCATGGGATGATGATGGTAGAAGGAAGGATATTGACTTGAATGCAAAACACTGTTAAGACTGCTTTATTCCCAGGAGGACTGGCTGAACACCTCTCTAAATCAACCCAGGGACTGGGCATTTAAATGGCTGACAAGAAGATCCAGAAAGAAACAACTGGAAAACAATCATAAAGAAGGTCATTGTAGGTTTGCAGTCATCTCCAGTTCCAGTAGAGAACAGCTTATCTGGCACTGCTTCTTGCAGGAGTATTATTGCTTTCCTCAAGCAGGCTGCAGAAAGATAATGGGAGGTGGGCTGGTAACTTAGTTTCCATTTTACCTTCTACTGTTTGGACAACCCTAAACTTATTGTTTATCCTGGGATCTTTCCCCTCTGTGTCTCCCACCCACAGCATAGTGGTCATCCAGAAAACCCCTGTGCAGGGATACAAGAGTCCAAGTGCACCAGCTCCATGCAGTTCCATGTATTAACTGAGTTACACTGAGGCCAGTGTACCTAGAGACAAGGAGAAGGAGCTCTAATTTCCCATTCCAGCACTTGTGGCACCCTCTTTATGGCATTGTCAGCTCTGTGCCATTGTGTCTATGTACATACCTGCTCTATACAGACATTAGCTGAATTAGCTGCAGAGCCAAAAGCCAGGGCTGTGCTGGAAGTAACTGATCAGCCTCAGTCAAAACTGCTTTTGAAATCACAGTCAGTTCCTGAAACAGTAGATAAGACATTCTTCAGCACACTCCATTCACTGGCATCACTGCTTCTGTCTTTTGAGGGCGGCTGCCTGCTCTGCCTCCAGTTCTCAGCACCTCCTTTTCCTCCTGCCACCTGTGGTCCCCAGCCCCTCCCCTGTCTAAACCCCTGGGAAAGTCCACCCAAGCTCTCCAGTGAAGGAGCATGTAGGTGCTAACCATCCAACCTCCTCTTGGTGCCTCCTGAGCACCTCTGCAGAGCCCTGCTTGGTGTGGGCTTGTCCCCCACAAGCCCCAGCATGACCAGAAGTGTCTGGGGAGCTGCTGAGGAAGTGATGAGGGCTGGCCGCAAATACAGATTGTGTCCTGGCTGTGAACTTGACAGTCAGGAACTGCAAATTACTTCTGTGGTCTAAAGCAGCATTTTCAGTGCTGTTTATTCTCTGGGGTTTCTTTTGCTTTGTTCACAGCAGAGATCACTGATAATAGATGAGAAAAGGGGAGAGGATGATTTCTCATTTGCAAATACAACACTCTGCTTCCAGCAGAGGAGATTTTGCAAATCATTTGCAAGCAGGGGAGCAAAAAGTCACCATGGAAAATGCACCAGGCTTTACACCCACAGTACCTGCACAATGACATCCGGCTGGCTGACTAGGCTCTCTTGAGCTTTATTTCTGCTTACTGTCACCAAGAGGTTTTGAACATGCACATGTCACACCCCAGAAAGATGTGTAGCTGCATGACACAGAACAGAAACTGTTTCTGCAAAAGGAAGAAAACAACTCTACAGACTGGGAAGGAAACATGAGAACAAGCAATGTGGGCCAAGAGCCTAAACTCTTTCCCTTGAATGCTTTCCCAGTCTCTGACCTCTCATTATTTGATTATCACAACTGAAATCTAAAGAACATATTCACTGATTCCTGAATAAATGCTAACCTGTAACATGGGTCATATTTGCATACTTCATATTTTTACCAGTGCATGTGGGGCCTGAGCACTCTGGCAACATGTTCTGAGTCACCCATGAAGAGCCAGAGCAGCTGAGACATTGCTTACTGCAACAGATCAATCAAGACAGACCAGCCTAAATGTTGCTTGATATTTCTGCTTATTACAGGTTTAATGGATATAGTGTCCAGCGATTTCTGGTTTGTGCATGGCTCCAACCAGAGAGCTTACTAAAGGCTTTTCTTGGTCCCATTAAGCAGCAGGTGTGAAGAAGATGGACATGGATGATCAAGAAAGAGAGCAAAGGAGGCAACACTGCGCAGCACAGCAAGCTGAAGGTATCACTTCCTTGGTGTCATTCAGATTTTTGTAGGCAACACAGCAAAGGATGTTTTTAAAGGCACATTCAAAGAGCTGCTCTAGAGCCTGCTATTAGAGAGCAGTGGACTCTGTAGAGAATGCACTCAAAATCTGAGGGGAGGCATGGGGGATCTGGTGGGCACGGCATAATCCAGATGAGGCTCTGGCAGTGAAGATGTGCAGCACTTGCTTGTGTAGTCACACTAGGGTGCAAGTAGTGGGATGTAGACAAAGTGGTATGCCAGGAAAAAGGCAGTCCATGGTGAAATCTGAAAAGAGAACAAAAGGCTGCAGGGCTTGTGCCCCTAAATCAGAAAGGTAGGGCAGCCAGTGACAGTTTGGGAGGGAAAAGCAACTAGAGATAAACAGCCTCTTTCCTCCCCAGCCCTTGTGGTACACAGTGATGATTAAGATCTGAACTGATTTATAATGACTGCAGCTATTCTTTCTCACTTATCCCAGTTCTTTGCAACATAACCCCCTTCTCGCACCCCAGCCATCACTCTGCTTGTATTGATCATGATTTTGCATAAGGAACAGGCTGACCTTCCTTCCCACCCACACACATTTGTTGGCTTTTTGTGTACAGTAGTGTTTCTTAAATCCTTGGGTACCAAATTTCTTGCTCTGAAATCTTCCAAACCACTCTTGACAGTATTATTTTTCTAGTCTGCAAAGCACTAAGGAAAGTCATATGTAAACCTGGCGTTTTCTGCAGAAATTCAATTGTTGCACATGGTAAAAATCTTATGTCTGAGCAAATTTTACATTTTCTCATGCAAGGGGAATGTGCATGCACACATCCTGGCTTTGCATGTCAGATGTTGTACACGTCAGCCAGACACACATAAAATTGCAAGTCTGTCTGAGAAGCAGGAGCCAAGCAAACAGTGTCAGTGGCAAGACCCTGCACTGTTGCTCTCACATATCCCTGGCCACTTGAGTCCCTGAGAATTGTCCAGCTCCTAACACAATACGCCTTATGTAAAAGTAAAAAACAATCTTCCCTTTCTTTTTCTAAGGCCATGACTTAGGCTACTCAGATCCAGGAAACCCAAGAAGGATGTGGTTTTTTAAAGCAGCACTGACAGGTACCATGTAGGCAATTAAATCATTATCACAGTGTTTAAGCCAGATTGCTGAGTTGCACAAAGGAGTAGGCAAGAAAGTGGTAGAAAAGATACTGTTCTTTTTGGTTTTTTGAACAAGCCTAGATCTCCAATCTCCTTGAACAAACAGAGTAGTTACTGATTTTATGAGAATGCACAAAAACTAAGAAATACATACTAATTCAGTCTGTAATACAGCTCTTGTGGACCCAAGAGAGACTGTTCACAATAAGATTGTCATTTTTGACATGGGTAGAGTTTAGAAAGCCAGATGACTTGGTCCACACATGCCACTGCTGAGAATAATTGTCTCCCTGCATCCGGGTGCCTTGTTTCCCCACAGAATGGAACAAGTGAAATATTCACCAGACGAAACAAAGGGCTTAGCTTAGCACCCTGCAGTCAAAGTGCTGGCAAAGGGGAGGGGAGAAAAGGAGAACGAGTGAATCCCCATTTCAGAAGTAATAGGGATTCAGGCAGTCTTGCCCATGCTTGAGTCTTTGTTTCCTTCAGATTGTACAGTCCATTTAAACTGATTAACTAATAGGATAAAAATTAACAATGTTCTCAAGTAACAATCAAGTCCGTAGTAAAGAATAACATTTTAAACTCCTTCCATCATCGGCTTTATCAAAGTGAGGCTGACTCCAGCTCAGCCTGGTGCCCTGGCTCCCTGTGTCATGTATCCCTGCTGCTGGCAGGAGCTCTCTACACTCTCACCTGATCCCATCAGCTGCCTCCTCACCTGGGCAAGACCCCATGGGGCTGCTTCTGCTGCTTCTGGCAGGCAGATACAGTTTTGTGACCCCATCTCAGCTTGCCATGCCTTCTCACAGGGGAGGTACTACGCAAAACCTGAGCTTTCCTCACGTTCTCTTTCTGGCACTGCATCCTTTGGCCATCAAAGAGGAAAGGGGTCCCAAAGGCTGGGGAAGAAAGAATGGAAATAAAGATGAGATGGATTTTCCCTCATCCATCTGAGGCAATGTATTCTGTATTCCCCACTTTGAGAATAATTGGTCTATCTCATATTCCCTCACTCCGACTAGGTTTTTGGGTTTGGTTAAAAAGAACCTAAAAGAAATCAAGGTGGCAACTAGATTTTTTTTTTTTTTCTTTTCCTTTAAAAAGCCAAAGCAGATGAAAGGAAGAATTATTAAAAGGAATATCCCCAGATGAGTTTTCTATTGATGTTCTAGTGTGGTCTATATTTATTAATGATACCTAATGCCTGCTCTCAGTTTAGTGGGTTTTTTCCAGTTTATATACGTGTGATGAGGGCATGCCAATGTTAGAGTTGTGTTTTAGTCCAGCAGGCTGGATAAGAAGGACATTTTAATTATGGCAAGGTGTGGATTGCTGATACCAACACATAACTTTTGGATTTACAGCAATAGGTAAAAGATGCTCTTTTGCTTTAGAAGGAGAAACATTTATTGAATAGTGAGAGAAAACACAAGTACTGGGGCTTTTTTCAGAAAAGCTTTTGCTCTCACATTACCAAGAGGAGAGGTGGAACCTCAAAAGTCTCACTTTTAAGCACTGAGGAAATAGTAAAGTTTCAGAGTATTGGCATCTTTTTTTTTTAACTGAAAATTGCTTGCTATTTTTATCCCTGCAAACGTTTTTAGCATCCAAATTTGCATTAGGTGATTTCCCCAGGCAATTAAGTAAAGCAAGTAGCCCAGTATTACTGATTCGTCTTTATCTTGCTTCATGCTGTGACTGGTGGCAGAGGGTTGTTTTTCAGTTTCCCATGCTTTTTCATGAAAAATGAGAACTCTGAATTCTTCACTGAACAATGTAGTTATGCAGTTTTGTTTATTTTTGCAAATTAAAATCCTGGTTCAGCACAGTGTTAGCTTTGGATCTAGCAGCTTGTGTTAGTATTGGACCTAGAAGCTAGTGTTAGTATAGTGTAGGTTTGGCTGCTGCATTCCTCCAGGTAAAGCACAGCTGGCAAGCCTTAGATCTTCATGCACAAAATGGCCTTTTCTGTAGCACAGCAACCAGAAAAATACACAGGGTTAAGTTCATCCACCAGGTTTGTCGCGGTGGTTGAGCTCCTAACATTGTTCAGTGTTCCAGAAGGGAGGATCACTGAGTGATGATCATGGAGGGTGGTAGCAGCAATTTTTGAAAAAGACCAGAGGGGAAACACACACTGAACAAGAATGAGAAGCAAGAACAAGCAGAGAAAAGAGCTGAGGGAGAAAGAAGAAAATGAGAAGCAGACAGCACAAGACAGAGAAATAAATAAAACACAGTGGTGCACTGCAAGCACAAAAGCAGAAATGGAAGTGAAAGGGGGTGTTTCAAAGGGACACTCAGCACCAGCCCCAGTCACACTGGGTCAGCATTTCTCAGCCATGATACACTCAGGCCCTGTACCATTCCCTGGCCCAAGCCCAGAGCAGAGGTCTCTCTCATGGCTGCAGCTAAGGACACTGCTGTGCCAGCCGCAACAGAAACACTCCTGCTCTACTCTCCTTGCTCAGGCACAGCCATACTAAATGAGGCACTCTGGAAAGTGAGGTTACTGCAAAAGAAGGTGGGAAATCCCTCCTGGCTAAGAGAAATAGCCCATGATCAAAACATGCAAAATCACAAAGCTTTCCATCATTACTGTTATCACTCCTGATCCATTTTTATGCCAAAGTAGCTTCAGGTATGGTTTCTGCAGTTGGCTGAAGTTAAGAAACTGAAACAAATATAGGGTAGCCCTTCCACACAGTCAGTAGCCTCCCAGCAATTAGCCAGCTTACTGGGAAAGAGGATCCTTGTGGAGCCACGGTCATTTGTTATTTTCATTCTGCCTCGTCAGCCTTTCCTCTGTCTGTGTCACAGAAAAAAGTCAGTTGCCTGAAACAAACTCCAGTTGATCTGAAGTCTGAACTAGCCCTGACCCTAATGACTCATTCCCATATTTTCCCTGTTTGTTCACTAGCCAATAAAAGTTTCCCCTGGTTTCCCATATTTTCAGGATTTTCAGAATTTTCAGTATTTGGGCTGTAAGTTTGGAGAGATTTTCTTTGTGGATAGTTTGACTTGATCTTTTTATTTGTTGCCCTTTCACTTAATGTGGTTATGTAGTATGATAGGCTGGAGCAGACAGGAATGTGCTCCCTTAGCCCCTGCACATTTTCACATTTGGGAGAGATATCTTGGAAGGGTGAACTTTCTTCTGGAGCCCAAGCAACACATCCTAATACTCAATTACCCTCATAACTGTGGAGGATGTTAGTGAAGCCAATGCTGTTTATTTTGAAGCATTTGTCTAGTTTTGCTCTGTGAATCCAAAAGAAAAACTGGTCTAAATTTCTCTAGAAATTATTATCTCTGAGCAGATCCAGCTGATTTAATTTCTGCTTTGGTTTTGGTCTGTCTGGTCTCCATGTCATTTCACCACTGGGACAGCCACACTTAGAGCAGAGCTTTCTTTTGAAAGATGTGAGTGATTCATATGCTCCTACCACAGCTCTCTGCAGCACTTCAAATAACTGCTTTACTTGCAGAATAAGACCCAAACCAGAAATAGGAAGTTCACAGCCAGGTTGCTGGTGTAATACATTAAAAAATTAATCATGCACTCAGTTTACACACTCTTGTTTTGTCCACACAAAAGGTTTGTGATGGCACTTTTGTTACTCTATTCAATATTCCTACACCACTTCACAGGTTGGTAGCTTCTTATGTCAGTAATAAGGTACACAGCAGGACAAATCATCAATGGCAAGGTTTAAATTTTTAATTCAGGAACTCATTTAGTGGTAGGACTGTGACAAAATTTGAAAAAAATACTTTATGACTGAATCAGTCTTGATTTTTACAAGCCCAGATTTTAACCAGGCTGCTGCTTTCTTAACTACCTATTCATTTGTGTTCATCATAGGCTGTATTTTTATAACTTCTGTCAGAGTAATATCTAAGGCTACCACAAAAATTCATTCCAACCCTTATTTTTGTAATGACCTTCCTGTGCAGATGTTCTTCAGTGAACCCAGTCCCCAGAAAATGCAACAGGGATGAGCCAGGAAATGAAATGCTGAGAATCTCAGACTTGATCTGGAAGGCAGCCAGGGCACACTCCCGAAAGCAAGCAGCAAGGCTTCTGCCTTGAATGTAGGTCACCACTCACTTATGGAAATTCACTGTTCATGTGAAGAGTGCCATGAAACAGTGCTTTAGGGAGAGAACACAAACATGTAATGCCTTCTGTGCAGTAATTACAGTGGTGTGACAAGGAAGGCTCCCAATTGCTTTGGCTTTTTCTACTCGTTTTTCACCACCTCTGTGGAAACATGGCATGTGAGCATCTGACATCACTAGAGAAATTCCTCGAGGGCACATTTTACTTGGAAGCATAGGTTAAATACAAAATTTCTTTACATAAATAAGGCATCTGTCTTTTGTCTTTTTAAACAGATTACACCCAAGAAGTTGTTCCAGGCTAAATTCTATGGTCAAGGTGAGGAGATGCCAGCGAGCTAATCTCCCCATTGCCTACAGAGCCCTGCCCACAAGCCTGCCTGCAGCAACTGATGGGGATCATTCCTCTCTTGAGGAATACACACACACTCACACACACACATAGATGTTCGTTGTGGAGATCTGACTTCTTCATGGGCTTTACTGTCACAAACTGCAGAGCACACTTACTCTTTGCTTGTAACCACATAATTAAATATGCTGGTATTGTGCTCTGAAAGCAAAGAAGAAATAACCAGTGTGGTTAAAATTAGAGCTGACAAAACTTTTCATTTCACTGAGTCATCATACTCATCAGAAGACCATCTTCTTTCTTGTATACCTTTTAATTCCGGGACAGTAATGCCCAGTTCTCTGCCACTTTGCCATCCCTTGTTTTGGTAATCCACCACCAGTCACTTAATGACCTGCTCTGCTGGCGACTCTCATCACATGGTGCAACATCCTGCACATTCAATATACCCTAATGCATCTCAGGCATGATGATGCAAAGAAAATGTAAGTTCAAAAAGGTCTCAAGAGACGCCACACTAAAAGACTTGTACTGGTGCTTCAGTCTCAGATGAAACCATCAAGGTCTTTCATATTGGCTATCTGTTCTGAGAAGACAGCATCTCCTATTTTTAATGGTCTTATTCCTTCCTTTCCATCCTCCAAAATGTATATACTGCACTTTGCATTTGCATTGTGTGTTTTTCTTAGTCGCTGCATGAATTCTTCTCTGTAACATCAAACCTTTTGATAAAAATGACCTTTTTGTCCAGCATACCACTAACAATTACACTTCCCAGAAACACATTCCTGCAAATAATGCAGTTTGCCTGCATGGTGCATACCAGTGCTAGAGCCCTAGTACAGTAGCTTTGGGTCTCAATGAGCAGTTCCCTAATTTCTGTGACAACAGTTACTAAGAAAAACGGTTTTCTATCCACTTGCATAACAGGGGCTGTAAAAGGAAAGGATTCTGCTTGGCAGATAAAAGTAGGACATTAGGGCCCAATCTCATACAGTCTCAGTTCTGGCTCTATGTCATGATTATTTCATCTTGCTGGGAAGTACTCTGGTTGGATACATGATGCATCTCAGCTCAGTTACTCCCAGCTAAGAGAAGAAACTCATAGGAGTGAGTTTCAGATTCTAAATCTGATATATATTTAATACAATTTTTAATACAACTGTCAGGACAAAATGCTTTACTGGCCAATGACCATTTCTGAAGAAATACATCTTGGATTTAGGAAGACATAGGGACCTACATCCAAAATTACACTGGAAAATAAAACCAAAACAAAAAACCCAAACTCAAACCATTGACTCCCTGACTCTTTGGGAATATTTCTCCATATACTTACTGGTTAAAATTCCTCCACTCCTCGAGGTGCAGTGTTGAGCATGCCTAGAAGTGCCTTGCTGCTAACCTGGTTGAACAGGTTGTCATCTGAGCCTGATCGATAATCAAAGATTGGAATACAAATTCTCGGTCCTATCAGCAGCCAGCCAGATAACTTTTCCAGTTAAATCTTCCAGGCTTAATACAGTTAGTTACAGTGCTTCTGAAAATGGTCAGCATTTCATTGCAGGAGCCAGGTGCAACCATAGCCCTTCCTGTAAAATAAATCCTGAATTGAGATGTCACTTGTGCTCAAAAAAATTTCCCACTGCTCTAGCCAGAGTCTGGGCTCCAGCACTTCACTCAGCACTTCTTACATCCATCACAGCCCTGGTTGCTGAGATGGGGTCAGATGTGCTGTGAACCCGTCATATGCTGAGAAACTTCGTTCAGGGTTTGTGCAATGACACATACGCTGAACTGTCGGTGGGACATGTCTACAAAGCTTCTAGCTCCAAAATACAAGCCTCCATGTATTTAGCACAGGAGTAGCTCCATTAGATGATAATATCAGGAAATTATGTACTTTATTCAGTCAGCTATTATAGGAGAAGGATACAATAATATGTGTCTACTGATAAAAATTAATAAAATGCCCCAAAACTCTTGGTGGAAAGAGCTGGTAGACCTCAGGTTCTCAGGGGGTAAATGATTTATGATCCACTCATCTGAATTATTTATCCTCCATTCACCTCTATGCCATGGAGAGGTATTTCTATTATGCAGCTCTAGTTATCTAAAAGTTGGATATCTAGTCAGAGTTGATTGTCTAAGGTCACTTAATAGTAGATATGCAGACAACTCCAGAGGAAGAGCCACTGCTTCCATCTTAAACACCTCCCTTAGACTCTCCATACTGACCAAAGAAGAAGCTGAGATGACTAGTTGAGACTAGGCAGCTACCTTAAAATGCTGGGTCCTAGGCTACCACTCTGGTAAGCAATTAGACCCTGGTGTGGGTGCATCAGAGAGCCTGTTGCTGCCCCATGCTGGGCCAGGGCTTGTTGGAGGCAGGGCACCCTACCCATTCCTGCTCCCACTGCCAGCTCCCACTCGCTCCAGAGCTGCCAGCACCTTGCTGAGGAAGCATATGTTCTGAGACAAGGAAGAGATTAATGGTCTGGGAAAGATGGTAAAGGTGATTAGGATGGGGTGAAGGAGAGAGAAGAAAAGAAGAGTCTTGTTTTGTGTCATGACGTCTCCTGTCCTGCCCTGTCCTGTCCTGTCCTGTCCTGTCCTGTCCTGTCCTCTCCTCTCCTCTCCTCTCCACTCCTCTCCTCTCCTCTCCTCTCGGCTTACTCTCACATTGACATTGGCAATCACATTGACAGCCAGGCATTGTAAATCCCTTCCCATCACACAGGTCTCACACTTCCATCCTCGTACATGCTCATTTGTTACCATGAGTGGGCATGGAAAGAGACATGGCTGCCAAAGCAAAGCTGTTGGAGGGAGTGAAGGCATTGCTGCCCCATCTGCAGACCAGAACACGCTGCTCCCCATGCTGGAGAAAACAGCTTCTACAAGGTATTTATGGGAAGGACACAAAGACAACCATCACTCAGGATGTTCTGAATATGCAGATTTATATTTGGAGGCTGTTACAAATAAAAAATATTTTAAAGCAATCACATTAATCAGGGACTTTTTATGCATTTTCTGCAATGAGACCCAAATGAAAAGAATCACGAGTGCATACTGCATGTAAAGGTTAATCAAAGGCAGCTTCTTCTTTTGGCAGCTACATCCTTCTGCTAGTCTTTGCCAGGAAGCTTTTACTTCATTGTTTTTCTTTCTTTTTCTTTTTTTCTTCTTTTCCTTTCTATTAACTATATATGTGCAACCCCCACTCTCAGATTTGCTATAAGTTATAGTTATATAACCCCCATTTTATATACATGGAGAAGAAAATGGTGAATTTGTAAAATTTCAAATCTACTTTGATAAATGAGTTCTCAGTAATTTTGACTGAGACTTTTCTACATGTTTTGTAGAAGGCGCTGACTGATCCTTTGTCGCAGACATTGGAGGTAATCCCTTTAAGAAAACCACCTGAGCTAACAGAAAACCGCAAAGCAGCCCCAGTCTGTCAAGCAGCTGTACAGGCTTATTGATATATTTGTTCTGGGGACATTGCCTCTTACACACTGTCCAGCTGGGAGGCATTTGGAAACATCTTATGGACAGATTCAGCATTAAATGGTGAGTTGACTGCAGACTGCAGTGCAAGATAGTAGCCAGCTTGCAACAAGCCCGTGCCAGTCTTAGATGCAATTTACCTGGTAATGTTCTCCTTGGGGAAGCACAGATGTTGCTGTGCTCTCATTCACCCAAGCAGATCACCTCACACAGCTTCAATCATGGCTAAGCCATCACAGCAGCCCTGCTGGCAGAAGTTGCAGAAGAAGCGCTAAATCAAAGCACCAACATTCAGCTGGACAGTGTCGCTGTCTCTCTAAGTGCTGCTCCTGTTGGAGGTGGAATGTATCTGTCTGTGTGGGGCAAGGGTTGTAGGGCTTCCCAGACCCTCCTGCTGCTGTGAGCCAGTGCTAGGACAAATACAGGTGGTGATGCTTGGTCCTTTGGTACAGCTACAGGGCTGATCTCGGCTGCACTCTCTGCCATAAGCACCACACTTCCCATAAATCATTAATTTTTAACTTCTCTCAGTCTATGCCAGGAACTGAATCACTGTAAAATAACTTGCACTCAATTTGAAAAAGAGGCTCTGATAAACTAAGATATTATCTTTTCTCATTGAAGGAATTTTACTCTCCAAGTCCTAGTAGGTAGAGCAGTATTATTTTCACATTCCAACACTGTCGTTCCTTTCTAGCTTTTCTTATCACAGAAAGTCTCTAATAATTTTCCTCTTCATGTTCTTATGCCATTTCTAAACTTTGCTTTCTGAATTTTCATCTCGTTTGAATTTCTCTTTCTCTATATTTTCCATTACTAGAAAGGTATAAAAGCTAAACCAGGTGAATGAGAGTTTAATGCTACAATGTAGTTGCACTTTCCCAGTCAAGCCCTGGTTCTCAGACTCAAAATTCTTACATTAAAGTTTCCCCTTCAAACTTAGAATAGATGCAGCTAACAAGCCCAAAATTTTGCTAGAAAAAGGCAGATTTCTAAGTTTCTTTTGGCCTAGTAGGTAAAAACCTACTTCTGGCTTTGCTTTTGAGACACATCAAGTGCTCATGCTGTCTGCTTTCAAATCTTCTTCACCAGAAATGCAGGTGGATTTCCACCTTGATTTCTTATCCATGTTTAGACTATTTTAAAATTTCTAGCTTATGTAGTAAGTATGCATGGAAGGTTTAAATGAGATCAAAAGCCTACTTTGGCTGGTTTTTTTTGTCCATGCAGAGCAGTATATTTTATAATCTCAGTGTTTTTTCCCCTTACATACAGTGGCTTTAAAAGCAGTTGATACCATTGAGGCATGTTATCTACACCTGCATTATAAACATCCCTTGTGCTGTCCCAAGTGCTCAAGGGAACACCCTGGTGACATCAAGGTGGCCTCAGCACAGCAGATGGCAGGTGGGGTGTTATGCACCTGAGCTTAGCCACGAGACATGTTTGTTGTTCTTGTGCCACAAGACACTGCCCCTCTAACTAGCTGGGATCCATCCAGAGTCTCCAAGAAGGGATAAAAAAATTACTGCTGCAGTTGCAGGATGGAAAGATTCCCTACTGTGCCAAAACCCATAACTACCCAACCCCTGCAGGGGCTGGCAACTTTGCTGGAGGTCTTGATCGTGACAGCTTGTCTATCCAGGTCAGGAAAAGGTGGATGGAGTAGCCCTGGGAAGTCTGTATACCACATGTTGCTAAAAACTCATTCATTGAATGGTTTCCATCTTCCACACAGTTTCATAATGATTTTTCACAGCATATAAACTGGAGATGGTCAGGATTTCTTCTGATGAAATGATATTGCTAGTCTGTGGAGAAACACATTTTTTTCGCAAATTGAACAGTTACTGCAGGGGACTAATATTAGTATAACTTTGATCAGGAAAGGTCTGTTAGATACAGAGGGTAAATCTCATCTAAGAATGGGGTTTTTTTAGTGATGGAACAAAATTCATATTTCCTAAAACAAAACAAAGAAAACAAGGTGAAAGAGAATTAAAAAAAAAAAATGGAAAGAAGGGCTGAGATCTGATAAATGTTGGAGACCATGACCTATTACTTATGAAATTACTGTGCTGTGAAAATAAAAGTTTGTTCTGTTCTGCTTAGGAATTTCAGTACATAAGACAAACAGTATTGTTCTGTTCAAATACAGCTTTTCAATAGAACAAATACATTGGTAAACATCACAAGCTATGCTCTAATTTTTTTTTATTCCACCAAATTCTTAGTTTCTTTAGACATCTCTTATTATCTCTTTAGTGGACACTAGCTAACAACTTTTCTGTGTATGCTGTTTGTCTCATTGGTGCTGTAGGACAAAGTACAGCCATCCAAGATGTGTCTCCAGTGATAAGATGATTCAAAACTGTTTGTATGACTTATGTGCTGCCTATCCCTATAGATATTTTATTTTGCTTCACAGCTGCCTTTCCAGATTTTATCTTATTGCCACTTACCATAGTATTTGTTGTGTGGGTGTATTGCTAGCGAACACAGCCTAACTAGATTTACTTTAAAATGCTGTGAGTTTAAACTGTAATAAGTTATTTTGCCTTATCAAAGTGCAAATACTATGTTCCTACCCATATGCCTCTTGCAGAGCTGCAGGTCTTTAGATTGGAGTCCCTTCCTCCTGCCCAGTTAGTATAAAAGCCTAGGCAAAGAATTAGGTATATATTTGTGTTTGGAAATTTGAATGAATGAGTCCAAAACCAATTTAACCAATATTCTGAGTTTGTGTGCACATGTACAGCCATGATGTATATCAACAAAAAGTATATATCAACAAAAAATATATATATGTGTATATCATAAAAAAAATCCTTCTTTCTCTTTCCTATCCCTTCCTCACCTCCACTCACCACAGCTCAAGGGCGCAGTAAAGGTCACTTACTAGAGGAGTTGGAGACAGAACTACAGTGTAGGGGAGTGTACCTGTTTTGCTCTGGCAGAGCAACCCATGAGGAGATGGTACAGGATGATGTCAGCCCCTGGGATGGTTCAGAGCTGCTTTCCCATCTGCAGCCTTCCATCCTGTCCTTGCTTTTCTGGTCTGACAGTCAGTGCAGCTCACAGCCTGGCTGTGCAGATGACTTTTAACAAAGCCCTTTGACAATTAGTGTGGCCATTTCCATTCAGGAACCACGTGAGTGTCACTCAGGGCCTGCACTGAGGTACATGAGACCTAGCTCTGGAAATACAAAGCTGGAAATTTTCTTCAGCTGGTGGGGAATTTTGCCTTCTTTTTTCTTCAGTTCCTATTGCAATTTTTTGTCATCACCAGACAAAGAGACCTTGAATTCTGGCAGATAGCATGGAGGAACTTGGAATCCCTGTTCCTCATTACAGTGTCAGACTGAGCAATTCCCAAGGTGTTATGAAACACTGCAGTGGGGTCACAACAGGAAGCACAACCAGCAGCAGCAAGTAAAACACAGGCGTTCCTTCCTATTCTAAGATTTCAGAACTTCCTTATCCTCCAGCTCAAAATCCTCTTACAGCTGTTGCATTTATTTAAAGCAATTTTTTTTTCTTATTGCTGCTTGGGCCACATTAAGGATCTATCTCCTGCTCAGTCCTTCTGTATGCAGAATTTGCATGAGAAAGAGACAGAGGGAAAACAACAGATGCAGCTTAATCAATTCTTAGTGGAGACCTTGAAGCCTCTGGTCAAAGGTCTGCAGACTGTATTAGGTACTCCTCTGCTTCTATCTGAGCTCCTGCCAGAGCTCTGTGTCATGTTTCTCCAGCCTCATTTCTCTTTTTCTAATTACGTGTGGTGTGCCATTCAGGATGGAAGGTAATCTCACATATTTAGTATGTACCTATTGACTCCCACACAACAATTTAATCAGAATTTGATAAGGTTTGGAAGCAATCCATTTGTTTAGAGGCCGAACAAATAGAAGCAGTCTGAGAAACTGCTCTCAAAAACCATAAAAGGGATTATTTCCAACTAGGTGCAATGGCTGGGTCAGATCCTATTCATTTTATTTATATGAGCAGTCAAACCATGAATGGAATGACATGAGTGCACTAGGTAAGCACGATCCAACCTATTATATTCAGCTCCCTCAACAGGCCTAGTCCTCATTCATCAAGAGTTCCAAGGACCTTTTGACCACAGTCAGACAACACAAACAGCAAGTTTAAGCACAGGATTATCTGAGCAGTTAAAGTTAGCACAGGCTTAAGCACTTCCTGAGTTAAAATTCAGAGCAGTTCTTGGGGTTTGGTCGGCCCTGCTCTCATTTGTGGATACAGAGGAGTCTTTGTGAAGGTGTGGCTGCTTCCAGCCTTCACACAGATTAATTTGATACAGTCCAACATTTTTTTGCCAGCTGAGGAGTTCACTGTGTGATAACTTCTCCAGCTGCACAAAGAGAACCAAAAGCAGTGACCCCATGAGCTGGATTTCTTTCCTTTAAGGCTGACTGTCTGCACAAGCAGAGATGTAAAAGGGCTATTGCATAAATCCAGAAGGACGGATGAGAAAGCTGGTTCCCAGGTATATCGTGGCCAAGTACCAATGCTGTTGGCTGCAAAAGGGATGGCTTCAGCTCCTGGCCAGGAGCTGTGAGCAAGGAGAGGGAGCCCAGGCAGTAGTCACACATGGTGCCAGAGCAGTGTGTATGCCTTCATTCACCACTGTGTGCTCAACACCCTCTTTTAGCAGACAGGTACAGCACTGCTCCGTCATTTGGAGAAAAAAGCTGGGGAAAATATCATATCTGAACATTTTTACTTTATCCTTAGTGCTCTAAGGGAATTAATACTTAAGCCTACTCCACAGCCTACTGGCAGGTTGCAGACGGCCTCCCAGTGCCCACCATGTATTTCCATAGTGCTCAGCTTTTGTTTCAGGGTCCGATAGCTGTTCCAGCAGCACCGGAGCTCACGGCCTCCCACGGCAGAGAAACCTCTGCAGCTCCAGGATTATCTGGCTGTCAGGGGCAGGGGCTGTTGATTTTCAAGTTGCCTGGCTCCTCAGGCAGGATGCATGACACAGTGATACAGGGTAGGTGTACACCACAGCCTCTCAAGGTTAGTCAGCAGCTATTATTAGCCCTGAGCTGTTGGTCCAGTGACCCTTTCTTTGCCTCTGTAGGTCAGGTACAGACTACAGGAAAACTTGCAAAGGAGTGAGCAGTGACGGACAAACTTCAGAGGACAAAAACACTGTGACCCAGTCACAAGGGTCAGCCTTCCTCGGCCTTCTTCAGTCTCTGTCCACCCTTGGTAAGAAAGCACTGGTGCTGGATTGCTGTGAAATGGTAAGAAAAGGAAGGCAGCAATACAAATTGTAAATTGTGACTTTTTCTTCAACTCCCAGTATAAAAACACCTACACCCTGAGGATCTGATTGACAAAATCCAACCCATTGCATTGCATACCCCTTATGCCCCTTGCCTCCTATTTTGTAACTTTCATAAGCCTAAGAACAGACTTTCATTTTGCAAACAGCTCTTCTGATTGAAAATGGCACTGCCTGGACTGCCTGTCCCTGCCCCAAAGTGAAGATCTCTCCCTGGGCTCCACACATACATAGAAAGAGGGCTTGTGTGACCTTCTCCTCATCCTCTTCAGGAAAAAAACGCGCTGGGTTATTCCACCTTGCCCAGAAGGATGCTGATTTAGAGAACAGGTAATGCAGTAAAAATGGGGCTATTTGAAAATGTTGCATATCAGGCATTCAGAGTCTCCGGACACTGTTACATAACTTGACCCTTGAAATTTATCAATCAAAAATTCTCCACACTAGCACTAAATGATTCAGAACATGCTATTAGAATCTCACTGTGAAGTAAAATGGTGCTGAGCACAGACACCCATAATTTTTTTCAAATCCACTCTCAGACTTGACTCCTGTTTTGCACATTATCACTGCTTTTATCTAATGTTCTGAAAGTCATTAAGACCTTTTTCCCCCAGCAAGTATGGAGGAACAATACCTGAAATCATGAGTCCAGTGACTAAATTTAAGCACAGCACTGAAAAACCTCAGGTCTTCGAGATTCTTACACTTTTCCTTGTTAATATGATGCTTCCTTCTTTGAATGCATTGTTTAAAACAAAGGTAACAAATTTCACCTAAAATATTAGCACTACAAAATGCAGCTGGTCTGGATTAAAAATCAGCGGATATTTCCTGAGATAAATGCTTGCCTGCAAAATTTCAACTCTACAGTAAGCTTTGTGTATAAATTAATTTTTTAGCAGATATAAGCATCTGAAATAGGAAAATTTAAAAAACAACAGGCACAATGGGCACACCCAGAAGATGGATACACTTATCCACAGAAGTTCAGTTTCAGCAAGTTACTCCAACATACTCTTTCTTCCGCATTTATCTTATTTTTTTCCTCTTGGCAACTGTGAATTTTGTTTAATATTCTTATGAGTTCGTCTGCTTGTGATTCTGATAAAAATAATCTTTTCAATCTAAGCTGAAGTAGAATTAATTAAACCCAAGCCACATTGATATTAGCATATAAATGATTCTTACAGACCCAGTGTGGTATTTATTGTAAATGATTGTTGCAATATAGCATGATATTTTGCAGGTTCAAAAAAGACTAAATTTTTAGTGTAAAATACCATTTTTATTACATAGGTATGTACTGTACTGTGGTACTGAGTGCATTCATTAAATAAAACTATGAAGCATTTTTTTCCCCAGATTTTGTAGCCATTATTGCTTCCATACAAGGGTACATTTTAAAAGCCAGTCTGCAATTGCTCATCACCAGCAATTATTCTTAATAATATATTTCAGTCACCCAGCGATTCTGCTAGACGTATGCAAGGTAAGACACACCTCACCAAAGAATGGACTATGTTTTGAGGTCTTTATTTTTTTTCCTTATGAAATATCCTGCCTAGAGACACATTGAATTGTTTTTGAATTCCTGAAAGAAGAGAGAGGTAGATCAAGAGCAAGCAGCCTGGTGAACAAGCTGGTTAACAGCGTGATCCAGAGCAACAGCTCAGGTCCCAGCTCTTAAGGTAACTGGTTTGCAGTTCAATTCTTTAAACATTAGCTCTTCAAGCTGGCAGGGGCTCTCCTCATCCTTTTGTGTTTACAGAATAAAAGCCTAGTTCTTTCCCACTCTGTTAATATAAGTGATCAAACTTCTCTCTCCAATCTGTGTCTGAAGTGTAAACACCCTGAAAAGGGCTTGAGTGCTTCTCCTACTATTGTGCTCCATTGCATGTAAGTTGGCAATTACCTTGCGTGACCTCATAAACTACACAGGATGGGGCCAGTTCAGTTCTTGTGGTACCTTTGAGAAAGCCCCAAGAGCTCTAGAAAGTGTAAGTCGTTGTTATTATGGGACTGCCCTCTCTTTGAATGCTTTAACTACTTACAGACAAGCGGGCAGGCTGGATCACCAAGGCTGCACCAAGCCTAGCACACCCTCACCAATTCTTCCTGAGCAATGTGAGGGTCCCCCGGCTGCTTCTTTCACAAAACCCAAGCACAAAGTGTCCCAACCATGGTAACTCTTCCAAAGGACCAGGCACCCAGAGCTCAGTGCTGTCTGAGGCTGACCAACACCCCATAGTCACAGGTAGCGGTAGGCGAGCTGTAATCCAACCTGATCATTGCCTTCTCCACAAGCCACAAAAGCCTTTTCAGCATCCTCTTTCAAATGCAAGCGACAGTCCTACAGATTTACAGAGAAAATGAGAAATCAAGCTCCAGCTTTACCACTCTGAGTGCCTTGTTAGTGAGTTTATGAAGTGCCAGTTGAGAATTCTCCCCTCTGTTTCTGCAAAGTTTGCATTTTCCCTCTCCCAGAAGTCCCTCCTGAACTGATGGGTAAAATTGGTTTATGACCTCAGTTCAGGTAATTAGTCTAACCGACCCCAGTTTAGGTAATTAGTCTAACCTTGAGCAAATCAGCAAGGCATGCCAAAGTAGCTGCAAGCAGTGCTCACCCACCTTCTCATCCCTAACTGTGTCCAGCCTCTTAGCATAAAGGCAAAGGTAGAAATCCCTTCACACATCTTCCCAAAACTGGTTATTCATTAAGAAGAAAGTTGGCAGGTTAGGTTTAACAAGTTTAGTTTCTAAATCCAGACTTGACTGTACCATTATCCTTATCATCTACTTTCCATCAAGCTCCTTTCTCTTTAGTATACACTCTCTAAGGAACGTGAAAAGTAATCCTATTCTTTCCTAACTTTCTCTTTGCTTAGCTAAATAAGCCAAGATCCAATAATCAGTTCTCATTTGCTACTCTCAGTTTCCTCATCACCTTGGTAGAATTTTTCTGCTCCCATTTCAGTTTAAATTCTCTTCGTTTTTTTTTTCAAACATAAAAAGACTCTGATATCCGCCAGGTATTGATACATATGCCTTGTATTGTTGTACTAAAGCTTCTTTTTCTCTGCTGAACATGCTTGGATTGATGCATCATAGAAATGGAGCAATGTAGGGTTGAAAAAGGACCACCTGGGACTACCCCAGGTGCTCTTCCAAGTCCCTGAGATTGAATCCCAGCAGTATCATGCTAGTGGTTCACAAATCTTCAGCCACCATTCCATATCCCCCCTCTGTCTCTTCCCTGCTGCCTCTGACATAGGGACCCTGCTTCTTATGAGTCCATGCTCATGGTTTTGCACTTTCTTCTTCTGCAACTCACCCTGTTCCTGTCACTCTGATGGGTCCTCTTGTCCTCCCTGAGGAATGATGTTCCATCCTTTTCAGCATTAGCTACCCTGAGCCACTTTATATTACTGACAAACGTCTTAAGCTTAGACCGCATTCTTGTACCAAGGAGAATAATGAAAGAATTGGATTGCATTGGTTTCCAAATGCATTCCTGAAGAACATCACTGATAATTTCACTTATCCTGGCTCCCCGTGACACATTCACCTGCTCCCCACTCTAATTCCTCTGTGAAACCCTCTCACCTCATTACATAAACAGTTGCAATTACAATTTCAGCAATGCTCAAGGCCCATTAAGTTATTCACAGAAAGCCTAGTAAACAAGTGTTCAATAAAATATTCTTCTTGGTTTAAAAAAACAGGTTTTTTTCTCTTGAAAGAAGCAATAATGAAGGCAAGATCTCCTCTTGTATTCTAGGGTGAGGCTATTGGATAGTTTATTGTTTGAAGGCTTTTAAATTAAGATCAGAAGATGCAAACTTAGGATGTATAAATGTAATTTTTTCTTGTTTTTTCTGCCGCACTCTAAAATGACTGAAGCTGAGCTATCTCTACTCAATAAGAATAATAATAAGAATAATGCATTCTTAAATGTATAATGGCAATAGTAAATAATATGCAAACAACGAAAAGAAAAAACTAGATAGAAAAAACTGAATGCAGTATATTTTTTAAAAGTTTAACCTTGGCAAAAACATTATTCTGCTATTGTGCAGCTACTGAGTATGACTTACAAGTTAAATAACACCTTGGAAATTGTAAAGCAGATATTTATTCCAACTTCCCCCATCCTCTATTTCTCACTCTCCTTGTAATATTTGGAAATAAATTGTGTTTGTAAACTGTGACTGTGAGAATTTTGAAACAGCTAATCTTCACAGGATATTATAGTCATAAATTACCTTTAAAAATAGTGGGGCAGTGATCTGGTTTACAATATATTATGCAGTTATCAGGAACTACCTCCAGAAGATGTTATTAATGGGAGCAAAAAGCCATAGTCAATGATACAGCATTTTTCTGATACAGCATTATCAATACTAAACCACAAAATTTCTGGGATGAATTTGCAGAAAAAAAAAAAGGAAGTAGGATATCTGATTCCTGCCAGCCACAATATAAAAAGAAATACATTTTGCATGCAGAACTATTGTATCTCTGAAAATGGTCGCCAAATTGTCACTGGAAACATCAAATCATCTTTTTGTTCAGTTTTATATTTATTTACCAAACCACTTATGGAGGTCTACAATCAACAGCCTTTTCTTAAATCATCTGAAAATGCCATTCAGTGGAATTCTCAGATAATTTCGTATTAAAACACAAAAAGGCAGTTTTATGGTTAGAAAGCAATAGATTTCTAGTTGAGTATGAAGCTTGGCAGCTTTGAATATGGGATAGAAATAGGGAGCTGACATTTATGGATATTTCTTTCCTTGTCCCTAAAGATATCTCTCCCTATCTTTCAGGAACATTGCTTAGGGCTTTTCCCTGACAGGCAGGGTGGCTCTGAGCAGATGCCAGCAGAAATACAGGGTCCATATCAACAGACCCCAGCCTTCCTCTTGTCAAGTAGCCCTCAGGTTTCCCTTACCAGCCTTCTTCTCTTTTAGTTCTTTATTATTTTCACATTGCACCACTTCAGACAATGCTTTGTCAAGCAAAACAAAATCTACTGCTCCTGATATTTTCTATCCTCCTCTACTTTTATGGACCTCTCTTCTGTGACTAGTAAACGATATGACGCTTTTGGTGACTTGATGCAGAGACGACTTTAAATGCCTTACAGTCAAGGAAACTTGCCCAGAGTTGAAGCTTTTCAGAGGTAGATGAACTTTATTGAAGCAAATCGAGACTTTAACATAGGCCACTTCTAGATGTAGGACTCCCTGGCTGCCTTTGCCAGCTCAGCATCACCTCGCTAGCTCCCTGGGTATGCTTGCAGCCATCAGCCAGACCAAGGGCCAGACCCATCCTTTCTGCAGTGGCTGTGAACTGCTGAGGCTCCACATCTCTACTCAGGGCCAGTTTCACCAGAAATTGAGGGAATGCAGTGAAAATAAGTGAATGCAAACCTTTTCACACCATGCACTAAAATTATATACCATTCATTTATTTGACAAAAGGGAGAGGATCCAGTCCACAGATTAGCACAACTGAAGGTACCAATTCAGGTGGCCAAATTCAGAGGCATGAAGCTAAGCACTTGAAAGGTGGCCACAGGCAGCAGAAGACATAGACAGGAGAAGGGCATAAGCCACAGCAATGAGCCACCCTCCTCCTCTCCATAATGCTCCCAGACCTTGGTGAGAAACACCCCAGGGCATATTGCAGTGATAACACACTGTAACACAGTTCCCCTGGTGAAATGCTGGTTTTGGGTTGACAGTGAAGCCTCAGTGTAAAGGGTCAGAGCAGCTGCTAAGCCTCAGGTGAGAAACAGGGGCGGATGTGGTTCTATGCAAGTTTTAGGTGCTGTGTTCTCGTGAACAGGAGTGAAGGGAAAGTCCAGAAGCCTAGAAAGGGGTTGCCACCAGCCCCAGGTGTTTGAATCCCTGCCCTGGGTTAGGGTAGGCTGGTAAGACCCCTTTGCTTGCTCTGGGCTTATGGATTTGTGGAAATCCTAACCTTGATCTTGTTTTTATTATCATATCTGGGATAATAAAGAACAATTCTGTGATCTGTGTGTATCTTTGAAATAAATAACTTTTAATCACTTCCTCCTTTATTTGATACAGTGTCTCTGCAGACCGCTGGCTGTCTCTGAACTCAAGCTCACAGCAGCAAAGACATGCAGCCATCTCTCACTTCCTCCGGCTGCTGAAAGGAGATACTTGCAAGTGTGTGCTGTGGGAAGCAGAGTCACTTCCTTACCATGTTTGGCCAGAGAAAGAGATTGCACCAAACACGGAAGCACTCATCATTGTGTAGTTCAGGAAAATATTTCAAGCATCTCTTTTGCCTTCCTGCCCTTTTTTTTTTTTATTTTCTCTTAGGTAAAGGAAGATGCATCTGTTTCTACATTATATTGTTTGAAAACAAAAGGCTGAGCCGACTCAGACGTGTCTCAACAGTTTTCTTTGACAAAGTAGAATTCTGCCGTTGAGCTGAAACTGGCTAAAATGCAGTGCAAGCTTCAGCAAATGCTCTCAGGGTACTAACTGAGAAAAGTGGTGGAAGGAATAAAGCATCTTGCATATGCCTGCCTAAGTGAAGTCATACTACAATTGATAAAAAACCAGCTAGGATATGAAAGAGATTAAGCATGGAGCATGAAAGTGTAACCACTGAGCAAAAGGAGTGCCTTAGAAAAACTGTTGTTTCAGCATTCTACATGAAAACTAAATGAAAATGCAGTTATTTTCAAGTAAGCTCTGCTGGGATATGTACTACTAGCTGGACAGTTTTAAATGCTATCAAAGCTGTTACTTACAGCATTCTTTTTTCTCTGTCTCATAAAAGGTTAGTGACTCAAAGAATTCCTATTAGACTCCCACCTTGGGAGCAGAGTGCATATGAGTGTTTTTCTTGGTGAAGGCAGCACCTATGAATGTTTATGAAAACCCCAGGGTCCAAGTGCCATCACTCACTGCTGGTGCCCATCAGGCATGGGAAGATTGTGAAATCCCTCCACCACATCTGTCTTTGGGTTTTCCTGTACTCAGAGTTGAAAACTTTGTGATCCAGGTTTGGCTGGCACCACTGAGCAAGGAGTGTAAGCCACAAAAGGCCTCAGACTGAACTGTGGGTCTAAGTAAGGCTGGAGGATGCCAAAGGGGCTGCTAGGTAACATCCCCCAGGCTACTGAGCAGGCGATGTCTCTCTTGTCCTGCCTGGGTGCCCACACACCTCCTGTCCCCCACGAAGGCCTCCTGCCCCACAAGCAATGCCTCCAGCAAAGCACAATGCCAGCATGACTGCATTTGCAGGAAATCAGTGGTTTTGCTTTCAACACACCTTACCCTAGCAGAAGGACAAGCAAGCAGTGAGAAGCATCCGATAGCAATGTGCCTAGGACGTGGCCTTTTTGCTCAGCTGCCTTGTCCTGGGCTGTGTGGTGGCTCCCTTTGCACAGCCCTACAACTGCAGCAGAAAGTGTGCAGCAAGAGGAAATCCACCCTAGGACAGTGCCCCACACGTGTTGGGGCACTTTGGCTTTTTTCCTCTCACAGGATGGAGGCTTGGGAGAGTGTGCATGCTCCATTTCTCATTTCAAAATTCTGAAGGAATTCTCATCTATAGGACTGGTTACGCCCTGTGAACAGGCTGGTAGTGCTCCCTCCAGGCACACGAGCAGTGTTGGTGAGAGTAGCCATGGGAGCAGGATGCCCAGATAACCATTCTCCCTTGATTGCTGGATGGCAGGGCAGGGGCTTCATGCCTTACATTGCACTACTGTGGCACACCACGGCACGGGGGGTCAGAAAAATCCTCCTCTCTGGGAAAGCAGTTGATCCAGCTTCTACCAGAGAAACATTTCAAAGGCAATTATCATGAAGAAAGAGTGATTCTTCATTAATAGAAATAATAGCAACAGCAGCAGCAGCAACAACGGATTGTATTCATCATTCTCTGCACTGAAAAGCTTTTAGCTTCATCCGTCTTAGTTTTTAAATTAACAGCTTCTGGGAAATTAGAGCTTATTGATTTCCCTGGGATTCATCCCATTCCCTGGGATTTAGCTGGGGATTATCATCACTCTGTGACCGCAGCTGATTCGCAGGGCAAGGCTGGTGGTTCCCCACCTCTGCAGATGCTCATGGGCTTCCTCAGAGGCCATGTGCAGAGCTCCAGAGCCCTGCCCAAGCTGTTCTAGAGACCAGAGATGAGACCAGGAAGAACATGTAAGGATTGTCCTCTCCAAGTCCCTGGAATGAGAAGGAACAGAGGAAAGAGCTTTCTCTGATTACTGCTGATCTTAAATAAGGACAATATTTTCTGGAAAACTCTTTATCCTAAGAAAACATTGAATTCTTCATTTTTCCTAGTAGAGGAAAGGTCACTCCTGTAACCACAGCTAGGAGTTTCCAGTCACTTTGGAGATGGCTCTTTCCTCCATTTCCAGCTGGCTGTTATCCTGCTCTGAAATCCCAAACACTCTCACAGGATGAAAATAAAGATTCCCAGCCCCATCTCCTCACAAACCTCTGTGGCACCCTCATGCCAGAGAGAAGTGCACAGCTGATGGAAGGGACAGGACAGCCTGCATGCTGCCTGTAGTTACTATACTAATTCATACTCCTAGTAGTTAGTAGTACTGCTGCCTGTAGTATTAGCCCCTGCATCTTATCTGAGATCATATGCCACCTCACCTTTGCCACTCTGAGGCTCAGTCTGGTCTTCTGCCACATTCAGCATAGCCCCAACCACTTAAATTCATGCCCAGTTTCCGCTCCTTTTCCTGTTTTTGCACGCATTTGTCCTTGCTTCCTGTCACACTTCAGTGCTCCCTGAGCTTGAGAACAAAACTCTTGACAAATGTCACTGGTGGTTACTGCCATGAGCATTAGACAGCTGAAGTTAACCATCAGCTTTTGTTTGCATCCCATAAGCACCTAAGAGATGAGAAGCAGCATTTCCAGGGACAAAAGGTTAAAAGCAAAGGCTTTTCAGTATTAGTGGCACCTTGCAGTCCTATGATCACCTAAGGGGTAGCTCAAAGCCTGGTCTTGACCACAGCACCCATGGAGGTTTTCCTGTGGAATTAAAGAGTAAGAAGATCCAGGAGCACCAGGTATAGCCATGTGTTATTTGTGTTGTCTTTTGCTTTCACATTATCATATCAAATATGACTCAGTTTATTGCTTGGTGGACTGATGGTCACTCCGCACGGCAGTTGGTGACTCAATAGCAGCGCCCTGTGTGTGACAGTGTTGTGGTGGCACAATCCTACACCCACAGGCTCAGGGACCAAAATGACGTGGGAGGGATGGTGGGAGAGAAAACCTTGCTGGGTAGAAGCTATGAAATTCACCGAGCACCTATCCCTTAGCCTCTGATTCATCTTGAAAGCAGTGCTGGTGGACCCCACCAAGCTCATGCAGCCGCTTGCCCAGCCAGATGTCACCCCCCTCACCCTTGCAACAAATGGGGTGAAGTAGAAGTTTTTCCAGGCAAGAAAAGCCTGACTCATGTCATTAAATATAGCCAGTGGGACGAGTTTCTTCCTTGTCTGCTTGACTCCCATCCAGAAGAAGAGCTCTTGAACCAGCTGGCCAGAAGCAGTGGCTGGGTTTAAGGTGTTGCTGAATGATGTCCCTGATGAAACTGGCAGAAACTACTCCAGGGTCCCTTAAATTATCCATGACTCATGCCTCTATGAAGCCATGCCCCTTTCCTGTTTATCTTTCTTATCAGTTCTTATATATTGTCTGATACTGTGTCAGCTCTAGTGTTTTATTAGACTTCCAGGTCAAGGATTTTGAACTTATTTGTCATTGTCTTGTGCAATAAAATAACGTGTTCCAGCTTGACAGCAAAAAATTTTGGTTTGCAGTGAGGATTTCAATATTCTTTGCAACAAGTAGTTCTCCAGATGTCTGAATGCTTCTAGAGTCACTACAGGCTTCCAGCATTTATAATGAACAAATTATATGTGGTTTTTCTCCCAGCGTGTCCAAAGTTCCCTCTTCATGGCCTCTGACTCCATTATTTCATGTCTCATATGTGAACTCTTAAAGCTAATCCTTAAACATCAGCCTGGCTGAGCTAGTATTTTTGGTTAATGTTTTATTCTGCATAACTCTGGAAAGCAGTACTGGAAAGAGTTTTGAGAGGTCATGAGAGAGAAAGACAGAGAGAGAGAGAGAGAGAGAGAGAGAGAGAGAGAGAGAGAGTAAACTCCAGGCAAATGTCTCTTAAATTACAATCAAATGGTAAGTGACTCTGCAAGCTCACAGCATTCTGGGGCAAGGATATCTGCAGAAAGAAATAGGTCAAAGACACTGGCTGATATGGGTACAGGCTTGGGTTTGTGGCCTCAAGCAGGAAAGGGTATCTTTAGCTTCTTGGGTATGTGAGGTCTTTGGAGGATCTTCTCTTTCAAACATCAGAGTCAGAAGGATGTCCCTGCCACTGGCAGTGAATTGATGGTCATCATGGGACTGCACAGGCAAAAAATTATGCTAATCCATTGGGTAGGAAGGTTGAAATGCAAGTAACACGTGTATGCCTTAATATTTTCACAAGATTTAAATGCTGAAAGTTGAAGAACGGCTCAGTTGTCTTTGAGGCTGGTGTACCCATAGTCACTACAGGAGGGTACAGTCACACATAACAAGATATGAACACAACTGCAGTTGTTTGTGACTGAGCATTGCCTTCCTGGTGTAAATAATGCCAAAGTAGTCACCACGTTGCCAATATTCATCTCCCCGCTTGGAGAAAAGGAGTGACTGCAAGCCATAACCAAGTAATGCACTACAAGAACCACTGCAGCACTGATCTGATCTGATAGTGCTAGTCTAGCAACACACCTAGTTAAAGAGCAGGAAAATAGTTCATGACATGATGTCATATGATATAAATTATGTATGGCTTCAGCTGCCCTGTGCTCATGCTATCCCCTAGCATACAGCTGCTGGTTTCCTGCCTTCATGGTGTGCACTAAATTACCATCAAATAATTTCATTTGCAAAGGAGGTCTGCAGGTCATCTGCTCCTACACTTCACCCAAAGCAGAGCCAAGCTTGCATTTGGATGTTCAGTGCCCTTGGAACTTTGAGGATCTCTGCTAATGGAGGTTCCTTTAGCTTCCAATGTTGACTATCCTGATTATCATGAGCTTTTTTCTAATATACTGCAGTTGCAACTTGTAGGTGGAAAGACTGGTCGTATCTTCTCTATAACACCCTGCTGAGGCTGGGTTCGCTCCAACCTGCACAAGCCCAGATGCTCTTGCAGTCTTTCCTCTTATATCATATGCTCCAGTCCTTAGTTGCTCTCCACTGGACTTGCTCCCATATGTCAATGACCTTATTGTACTTACGAGACCCCCAAATATTTTCCCAGCTGTAGTTTCTAACCCTTCATTGTTTTCAAATCTGTAAGAAGATCAAGAATGATTAATCTATTTATTTAAAGGAAGTAAAATAAAAAGTCATATAAGGGCACGATTTCTGGGCTGTCTCTGCAGTTAGCATTAGACAGATGGCTCACATTCCACCTGTGTCTCTGGAGGCAGATGCAGCCCAGGTCTAAATGGGGAGCGGCTCAGCTGCGCCCAAGTCAAATGCTGACCATATGTCACAATGGCTAGTGTCAAGGGGAAGAGAGGAAAATACAGCTTTATAATCCTGCTCCAGTGTCCTGAAAATCAGCACCAGAGCCTCTTGTACTATCTCCTATTTGCTGTAGATTTTAGAGGGACAAGTAAATTTTCTGTCATCAGCTGTCAGACAAATAAGTTCCCTCAAAGGATGAAAGTCACCACAATACATAACATCTCCTGATGGCTTGTTCAGGAGTAAAATCACCTTCACATGAGACCGCAGAAGCAGAGAAGTGTCACTCGTCACTTTTAAAGCAGCAAACTTCATTTGGAGGTGAGGATGCAAGCAGTAGCCCATATGGAGGTGAGTACAGGAAGATGGGAGAGATGGCAGCAGTTATATACAGCCTGGAGTAATGGAAAAACTTAGACTGGTATATGTTAAAGGAAAACGTTTCTGACTGTTAATTGCATGGAGAGCCTCATCCCTGTACTCACCACTCTGCCGAAGAATTAGTCTCCTGACCTCAGCTAAATGAAATGCTGGGACCTCACTCAGCCATTCCAATAGTGTCACTCAAGATGCATCCTATGGTCCCATTTCTAAAATTGCTACACAGAAAACACATAATAACACAATCAGTACATAAAAATAATGTAAAAATCATCATCACATCAATATTGATTAGCTCTATATCAGTTTACTACTTGAATAATACACCCAGAAAAGTAATTGTTTTTTACGTACCCAAGCATAGGCAGCAATGTCTGTGAAATATACCCAGGTGTCTGGACAAAGGTACTGAGAAAATGTGCATTTGGAGTGTCCCACTTAAGTCCAGACTTACATGGTTATCTTTGACAGACAAGCTTTATGGTGCTTATCAAGGTTCAGAGTCCATTAATGTGTTTCAGTTTGAGCACTCAGAGTCATGCACTGTCTTACTAGACAGAATATAAGAAAATTTTAAGTTGAGGTGGAAAAACATCTAAAAATAGAAAGCAAAGGGTCTAAACACAGTTCCATACTTCTGCCACAAGTAATGGCCAGTGGCTGTACCACAGAAACAGCCCTCATATCAGTGCTGCCCTGGTGGCGATCCAAAAATAATTGTACCATTGCTAGGCATGACTCAGAAAAAAAGAATTACTTTTGTAGCTGTAAAGAACCAAAGGGTACCACATCCATCTGCTTGCCTTATGGCAGGCTCAGTTTGCTATATCTCGTGAGTGGAGCAGTTTTGAATTCCACCTCCTGCAGCTCACAGCTCTCGCTTTGCTCCCCGGCAGGGAGCTGAGTACTCCGAGTCCTGTGCTCCCCACTCAGGCAGGCACCGCGTGGCATCGACTCTCGCTGGGTACGTGGGAGTGCGACTCGAGGAGAAGCCGCTTCTCAGAGAGTGCAAATTACATGCTTAGCAGACCAGAGAAGGTGCAAAGCACACCCAACTGTGCTGTTCTGGAGTCAGCCACGCTCCTTCCCAAAGGCTGCCCTCTCTCCTTCCCTGTGGGGTGGAGCCAGAAATCGCGGGAAGGGAGGGCTATGGCAAACCTAGGAAGGAACAGTCCAAAGGCAAGGGAACAAATAGCTGCTGAAACTGGAATTAGTGTCTTGGTGGGAGGTTGAGAATAAATCTGTCATACTTAGCCTCTCTTTCAGCTATTGCAGAGCAGGACATTACATCTAACAATGAACCCAGCAGGTAGCATGTAGGAACAATATGGGCTGAAGGAGCAGCCGCTCTCCCTTCTCTGTCGCTTATTATAAGTATACTTACATAAGTATACTCATTATTTATGCAAGACTCGAGTCCCAGATTCTTCATCTTTACAATAGCCAAAACGACAAAAAGCTTGCTGACTGTTTAGCACCTTCAGAGAACAAAGTAAGGAGGGGAGTGGAAACTCCCATTCAGCTGACATAGATGCAGTAGCACTGCAGGCACATTGGCTTCGCAAGGTTTCCAGCTTCTCTTACTGCTGGAGGGCCCCAGTCCTTCTCACCCTGCTGCCCTCCCACACCTCACAGAATCAGTTCCTAGCTACTATGGAGATACCTCTCTCTTGCTTCAGCTAATGAGAACAAAACTCATAGGAAAGTTTCACATTAAAACTCATCAGAAATGGGACTACATGGGCTAGGCTTTGTCAGAAGTAACACAATGATGTCCTAGAGTAGCTGGGAGTTTTGCTAACTGTGAACAAAGGAGAAAAGTAGAAGGGATCTGAGATTGCCCTGCAATAAAGAAATGAGCCGAGCACATAATGAATAGACAAAAATTGACCTAGCTACACACTGAAAAAAAAAGCCTATATTGAATTACATACTGAAAGAGGTGAGGTGATGTTTATTTCCAAGCCACTAAAATAGCTACAGATCACACTGCATCTGAAAGAGTGTGCTAGACTCCATAGGGTCTGCTTTTTCAAATTATTCCTGAGCCCAGTTTTTAAGGGCCAAGTCCTTTAAGGATGACTTTACAGAACAATTGGAGATACTACCAAAAGTGAGGGTTTCAATGCATATGTGTGTCCAAATGAACTGGATGCTTTTGCAGATCTGTCCCCATCAGTGCATGCTAACTGATTTCCAAAAGCTGCCATAAATGTAATGTAAAAGATAGTCCAGGTAGCCAGGGCAGTTTGCAGTCTAAACAAGATAAATGGCAGTGTAATTAAGATTTTTAATTTTTTTTTTTTTTAAGAAATGCCAGTCGTTGATGCTGTTAACACTCAGAGCACATTTCTTAATTACAAAATGTGCACTACAGTCCCCTCCCTCAGTCTGTTTGCATGGATGCTCTGGGATCCTTTACTTTCACAGAAGCACTGGAGTCTGTCCTTACAGACTAACACAAAGGAGCAGAGTGTGAAACTCTGTAAATCAGGAAACATATGGGAATAAGAAGTGAAAGACAAAGAAGGAGGAAAACTATTTTCATAAAGGCAATAGGGCTAGGCAAATGTTACATTGGGTATATAAGGCTGTATATTACCCTATAAATGCTTCACATAACTATGAATGTCTGTACTCAGAACTTTAATTTTAATATCCTGTGGGGATTGCATACATGTGCTCCTAAATACAGCATTCACCTATCATATGAAATATCCCTACTAAAACAATTGCACAGGAACTAGGGAAAAAAGCTAAATAAAATTATCAGTTAGACCCTTTTATATGGGAGATCAGCCATTCACACATTTTAATGTTCTTTTAAGTTACTGGAAGAAAATTAAGACAACAAGAAGTTAATGACGGTAACAGCCCTTGATATTTGGTCCATGTCACGGGGGATTTATGAGATACATATTTTATAATGTTTTTACTATGATTGCTTTGCCTAAAGTGGACAAAGATGCTATGCTTTGGCCTTGCACTCTAAAGTCATAATCAACCAAATAACATCCATAAACTGAAGTTTTCTTGAGAAGAAACGAGGCACTGCCCTGTCCCAAATTTTATCTTCTAAGTGATGGAAATTCCAGCTAATATTTTTACATGTTGACATTATACCAAGAATATAAATCAGAGAATACTGCATAAGAAAGGTGTACATTTGTACAGTGCAAGATTCACTATTGCTTTTAAATGACCAAATGTTTACCATTAAGGTAAACTAAGCAGAAGACCCAGAAGACGATAAGGGATAAAAGTGAGGTGAAATTAGAGGCTTGTAAGATAGCACTGAAAAAGGACAGTTAATTTTCTGCGCTATTATTTTGCTGCTGAAATATGAATTCCTACTGTGAAACAAAATCACTGGTCACAACTGAGAAAGGTATTAAAGATATCATAATAATAAACCCACTTCATTTAGTCTTCATTTAATCCTCATATATTCATACCTGCTTTCTGAAGGTGGTAAAGTATGCATATTCTTGTCAATTTAACCACTGACGGAGTTAAAAGTGTGGGGTTTTTTTTAAATTTTTTTTTTTTTTAAATTGTCATTGTCTTAAGGGATAATTCATGTATGATTGAGTGTCTAAAAAGCAAAGAATGATCACAGTAAGACCTAGAGGAAATAAAAAGAGGCGCCTTATGTGTCTGTTGAGTTCCTAACTTTTGTCTAGCTCCAGACAAACCTGGAACTATAAATTAAATATTTCTCTAAGCAATGATAGAGCAGCCTCAGGCTGCCTCCTTATATTCATGGGTTGCTGAGGGATGAGGAAAAGAAAAGGACTGCTCTTGAGCAGGGACCAGCTTTGTCAACCTTGAGAAACAGGGATGGCTATGAGGAGTGTGGATGGTGGTTATTCCCACCGAAGGAACATTCTTTTCCTTCTGCTTGTAGAAAAGTCTGTCTGTGTAGGCACCTTTCTTTTCCTAACCAAACCTAGTAATATCAGGCAGTAAATGATGTGTCAAGACTCAGTGTGGATGTAAATTTCCAGTTCCTCCAAGCTCAATTTACAGAGCCATTCATGCCCTCGGTCCAGCTGAGTATTTGAAATGTAACCTGCAAAAGAAAGAGTGCAGTACTGGCTCTTGTTATAAGGGAGTCCACATCATCTCTGTTAGGCTGGTTTGGTGATCTAACTTTTGTGCAATTCAAAAGACCAAAATTAGCAGACAAGTTCCCTTTCAATGTCAACAGAGATGTCTGAAGTAGCTAGCCGCATATCTGCTTGTTTGTTGAGATAAAACTGCAGCATGTTTTAACATGAAAAGTATTTGTTAGCTGGGTCAAATACATAGTAATTCTTAAAATACAACCAAGAGTGGTATAAGCAAATTAAGAGACAGTTTTCATCTATATATATAATTTTCCTAAAGTGCACAGTGTACACTAATAAATGGGACACTGCAAACTTACACTGGAGATATTTCTTCATCTATTGAGTACTGTAATGTTTGAATGTTCACAAGGGCAAAAGTATGTTTGACTACCTTGCTGGAAATACTGTTTTGCATATTAGGAAGGAAAGTCTGCATGTGATATGTCCCGTCTAGGCAAGCAATAAACTGTGGACAAATTGTGCTGAGTTTTTAATTACGGTCTCTCTATTGTCAAATGCAAGAATAGTGGCTGAGGGCAGTGGACAGTCCATTACCAGATTTAAAATCTATACTCTGCATCTATGGAAGAGGCAACCTTTAAGTGCCCACTAACATATACTCATATCACAAAGGACAATTTCTCAGACTTCATTACATCAATCGAAAGACTTTAGTGTATATGGCTGAAATTCAGCACAGTGTTGTAAATAACTCACATTGGAAAAGACCAAAGCACCACCCTTGATCACATAATTTATTGATTTATCTGCACAGAGAAAACTGCCAAATCTTTGTTCATTGGTGTGGTGTGATTAGTGCTGCTGGTTACTGCCACCTTCTCTCAGCTTGGAGCATGCCCACCCCATAAACAGTCCTCCACACAGGAGTGGACAAGGGGGTAAACTGCTAATGATTGTGTCATAATTGTAAGATTTCATTACTTTGTTCTCTCTGGGGCCCATTTTCTTTTAAGAACAAAAACATTTTAGAAAGATACCATGCCTGAAGACACAAGTGATTAAGGTGTCCATAATATAGCAGTGATCTAAGCTACATTACTTCTGTAAAAATATCAATAAAATGGAATTTTAAAACATATTAACTACTGCATGGTACTCCAGTGTCCTGTCTGCATTTAATTCTACATACATATTTGGATACTGTTCTGTGTGAAGGATGATGAGTGAGATGTTCTGTTCCAGGAGAACCGGTGCTCTGGATAGTCCCATCCTTACTGTCTCTGGGTCAGTATTAAGTAACAAAAATGAGACTTTTCAGGATCACTTGCCAGAGCTGGGTATGAGGGGATGACCCTCTGTCCCTTCCCACTTCTAAAGTGCTGCACAGAACAAAGTTGCCAAGGACCAGGCTCTAACTGAGGCTTGCTGCTTTCCTGGATGTACCCAACTGAAGTCCGGCTGCCCTTCCCATCACCTGTGGCTCCATCTTGTCACTTGTACGGGGGTGGACTCTCACAAAGTCCTGCAGACACAGCAGTGGTCTTGGCTACTGAGCAAGGCAGTGATCAGGGCAGAAAGGCCTTGACCAAACAGTAAAGACTTTTTCTCTCAGCATTTGGAAATACACTCCATTTGGAAATTTCATTTATTTGTCTGTGTGTGTGTGTGTGTGTGTGTGTGTGTGTGTGCGTGCACGTGCAATAAACAAAAGGTTCTCACATGCATTCAGGCCGGTTTTGCATCGAGCTGAAGCCTGACCAACAGCAAAGCTGTCTCCTCTGCCTGCTGACTCTAATGAGAAGCAGCAATGACTCACTGGTCTTCACATGGAGATTTCACAGGTTTGCCTCAGCATATATGCCAGTTCCACTACATACAGCCTGTTTAGCTCACGGCACTGCTGACTAGGAGGACATACAGCACCTCCACATCCCTGCTGTGCAAGATAAGCAGACGGTACTGATATGAAATGTAATTGATTTCACTGGCACAGCCTGTCCTGCAGCTCACAGGCGACAATCTCAAATAATTTAAAGGGATCAGTAATCTGCTATTAAATTGCAACTATTAATATGTGATACTGCTTTTTCCAACACCCCAGTGAACTATTTGTAATGGCTTCCTTTCTTTCTTTATAACTTCAGCCTCCTTCTTCCTTTCTCCTTCCATTTATATCCTCCATATATACTTATCTGAGCACTTCTGAAGGATGACATGCAGGAAAAAAAGCTATACCAAGACATAATTACACTGGCATAACTAACAGAAAAGACCTAGATGTTTCAAATGTCAGTAGATCTGAAGATGTGTGGGCAGGATTTACAACAGTGGTATGTTGCCACTGGTAACTGACTGCATTTTTAACCTTCCCGCTGCTGGCTAGCAGAGTGAAAATGGATAAGTCTAGGAATTTAGCGCTAGAAATAAACTCATTACAACCCCCTGAAACTTATTGTTGTGAAGCCGAGACAAACAAGGGAAGGACTGTATAAAGGTTAGAGAGGAGCTCTTTCTTCCTGATGGGCAGCCTACACAGCACCTAACCCTTCCAGTTTGCTGGCATGCAGCTGTTTCCTCTGCTGGATCAGCCCTGAAGACCAGTTTTGGTCACTCCACATAGAGGGGAAAGGAAAGGGTGAAGCTTTTGCTGGGCGTATTTTAAAGGCATAGCCATCTCAGGTAAAAGGTACGCTATGAAGTTCCACTGTCAAAAAGTTGGCAGAAGTCTCCTGCTGAGACTGAGCAATTTGGAGGCACCAAGCAATCTGACAGACTATCAGACCATACAGTGGAGTCAGACATATGATCTGAAGCAGGCAGGAGTTGCTGACAGGGGCATTACACCCGCAGTTTGGGTTTGATGAGTGAGGACCAAGGAGAAGACCAAACTTCTTGGGCACAAAACGGTGGTAGTAATAGGGTGCTTATCTAGAGGGAGGAGAACAAATTAGGGCAGGATTCAGTGAAAAATAAGAATAGATGAAAGGAGACAGTGAGAAGAGAAAGCCTTGGGATAGATATGTGATTGCACTTCACATGTTGTACAAAGAGAGGGGATACTCCCATTCCTTCTGAGAAGTGCTCACTGCAACAGAGTCCTGGCTAGGAAGCCCCACACAAGCTAATATCATAAACTAGGGAGAGTTGCAAGGGAGAAAAGCTATGTTATTATGCATAATTAGGCACTCAAATTAAATATAGCCTCATATCTAGAAAACTCACTGAAATGAAGGCAACCACACCACCTCAGCACCTTGACATTTCATAGGGACTTTGCTTCGGCAAGGAGGGAAATTTCACTGGAAGTTGTGAGCATCCAACTGCTCCATTACCATTAACCCTAAATATGCATTTAGAAGTCTTTAGGCTACCAAATTGAAAACTGTGTGAAACCATTCCTGGTCTCAAAATTTGCTATTTTTTGTGATCTTGGAGAGCGCAAACTGTAGATGTCACAGCATTGCCTTTGCTGAAAATAGACTCTCTGCCTATCAGCTCACAAATTCCAGCTGAAAACAGTATAGAAGAGACAGCGCTCTGCTCGTGCTGCAATGCATGTGATTAAACAGCTCTTCCATTTAAAGACCTTTAGGAAAATGCCAGTCTGTTCTGAGTTTTAACCTTTAAAATGCAGCACGGACTTCGAGAGAGACTTTGGCATTTCTCAGCGTAACCCACACCTCCCACACACAGCAGGGATGACTTTACAAGCAAAGCACCAGGGAATCAGACGTGTATGCACATGTACAGTCTGTGTACCCCCTGAAAAGGGTGCATGTCTCCCAGAATTTCACCTGTATTCATCTTGGCATCATTCTAACTCCTCATGCTGAGAAGTGGTGTCATTTATAGCCTCATTAATTTTCAGGGCTTCCCCTTCCCCCTTCCACTTAATGCTGGCACGTCAGCTACCACGAGTAAAGCAGGCAGCAGATTTTTTTTGTGTCTCTCAGAGTGGAAATTAAAGTTGCTAAAAAAAAATTTCAAAATTAAAGAAACGTGATTCTTCCCAGGAGCAATGTTCTTTGCATGATCCAAGCATCAGCTGCTTCTGTAGTTGCAAGCAATGGAGATGAGATTGTCTGGGATCCATCTGTCCTGCCCTAACATGTCAGAGTCGTGGGGTATAGCTCAGCTGCTAGGAGATTTCTTATTCCTAATTCATTCTGAAACAATACAGTGGGAGCAAAATCATTGATGCCTTCACCAACTCAATTTATTGCAATGTTTTATTTGCTACTGCTAGGCAATAGGAATATTTGTATAAAGCTCATCTTTTATTGCTTTCTCATGTAAGTTATTTTATTATGACCTTCATGACAACTTTTGAAGGGACCTGCTAGCCTTTGGTGCAATACAAGGACAAGATTTTTTGAAGAGGCAGGTATCAGGGTCCCCCTCAGCAAAAGCCTTCACACAGGTTGCAGTGTCCTTAATCTAGTAATTAATTTCTTTAAGTAAAGGATTTACATATGAGCTGTTTGCCCCATTCTTCAGATGCAAAGCAGCCCTAACGCCATCACTTAGCCTGGACCATAAGGTCATGGCTGCTCTGCATTTCAGCACAGTACTGGAAGGGCTCAAGAATTTTGTGTTACTGCTCTGTATGGCTGAAACTTTGTGACTAAAGTGATGGGAAAGCTGAATTGAAGCGTTAAAATAAGAAAGGCTCTGCTGCCCTGGGGAGCGTCCTGGGGCTGCCCCTGGGAGCCCACCCCAAGATACTGCCAGCAGTGCACACCACAGGATGACCCTGTGGATGACCTGCCAACAAGACCCCCCCATCACAAGAACCCAAAATGGTGCGGATAAACCTGCTGTGAGCCTGAAGGGTGCTTAGCATGCTGAAGATGGTTTCCACTTTGGCAGCGTGGATGGTCGGGGCCATGACCACTTTTCTCTCTGGGGATGTCACTCTGCAATAGCCTCTTTTTCCCCACTACTGGTTCTCACATTAAACATTAAGAAAAAGGTGCAATGCAAAGAATAAAACTTTTTTATTCACACTGCACAGGCATCAATGGCATTTCTCAGAGGCAGTGCCCAGTTTAGGCGGAGGGATGAAGAAAACCCTTCTGAGTCAACACTCATTTTTCTTGTACAGACCACATGATAAAGAGCAGGTGAGGTGAACCAAGATGCATGAAAAATTAATCCAGCAAGTGATTTTTCTGATTATTATGTAGCTCTAAAATTCTCTCCATTATCTTACATCAAAACCCAGCTGAGCAGAGGGCCTTAAAGATAAATTCCAAAACTTCAAGTGATGGGTGAAGAAGTATTTATCCAGTTCAAAACATTTAAAAATGCTGTACCTGACTAATATAAACCATATCACATACAGTTAAATGTCAGATGAAAAGGAAGTATCATTACAAAAAATAAAGCATTAAGTACTGTCTATGGAAATTTGTAAAATACATTAGGTAAGATTTGAACCATCTGTGAGCCTGAATTTCATACTTTTGGTCTATAGAGTAGATTTCAGTGAGTTCATTTGTCTTGTTTTAGAGACCTGAATGTTACTGCTGTAGTTTCACACCACTAGAAGATACATGGAATAACTAAATTGTTCATGACAGATATTATAGAACATGCAAACGCATTCCTCTTCTTGGTTTGATGTTTGTTGGGGAGGGGGGTAGTTGTTTTGATTTTGGGGGATTTTTTTTCTATTTTCAAACATATCTCTAAGTGTTTGACCATAACACGCAAACAAAGAGCACTGCAAATTTCTGTTCATGGAATCTGCAATGTCTACAAAATCACATGAGATTTTTTCCAGGCCCAAATTTCAAGCCTATGACCACATGCCAAAGATAAAATTATGAGAATTACAATAGTGGGGAAAATTTTCTTCATCACTGAGAAACCTTTGGTCAATGTAATGATGAATTTTTTTTCAAGACAATATTTTGATTGGACCTGTGGTGAATATTTGGGGACTATTCAAATGCTGGAAATGTATTAAATTGGAGTAAATCCACTCACTCAATTCCCATATATTGCTGAATGGAAAATCTGTGTTAGACAAAAATTAAATTTAGAGCTAGCAGAAAACCTGAGGAATTTTAAAACAAATTTTAAAAAAAGATATTTTCTCATGTCTTTATGCCATTCTTTGCATATTATGGCCTGAAACTAAGGCCATAGGCCTATCTTTGACTCTGCTTTGCCATCAGCAGCCACTTACTGGGAGGGAGCAGTGGTTGCAGAATCTCTCAGTTGCCAATTCTCATTATATTGCATAAATCTTGTCATGCCTGACAGTTTTCATAAAGCCCAAGCTCCATGAGACTGAAAAATCTCCCGAGAACTCCAGTTTTTGATTACAAGGAAAAAAAGCAATGCTGTAATCCTCATGATTGTAGAAACAAGAGAAAAAAATTGTCTTTGCTCTGCTCCCAATATGCTAAAAGCTCATTAACCCAGAGGCAAAATTAGGCATCTCTAAAAACCCACTATGTTTGATTTTTTTATTTGTTTGTTTTGTTTTTGTTGTTGTTGTTGTTGTTCTTTCTGAGCAGGAAGAAGAGGAAGTCAGAGAGGGGTCTGACATTTTTAAAACCTGGTAAAAGCAATACTGTAATTCAGGTCATTAACTTCAGCTGAAAACAGAGAGAAAAATAGAATCCTTTCATTAAGCCACAGAATTTTGAAACAGGTGTATTGTAAAGGGCAGAGTGCTTTTTAAAATAAATCATCATATCACAGGGACACTAGCAAATGAATCTGCCAGACAGCAGACAAATAATGGATAAATGCAGTCTGTAATTCCTTTTCCGTGAATTAACAAAATAGCCCATTTTATTAGAATTTGGTTGCCTTGCCTGTTGAATTGAAAATGCACAAAGCTGGTGCATCAGAGGATCTCATGGAAGGACAAGCCTGACACAGGTTGCTTTGCATAGTCATCCTAATGTATATCAACAAATAAGCAAGAGCTGCATGTTTTATTTCTTCACACCCCTTTTAGTATCAGCCCAGTGGAACTACTACACTGAACACTGTATCATGTGCTTATTGTGTTTTATATGATGCTTGGAGCGGTGCACGGTTCCTTATTAATAAAATTCTGCTGTGCAGCAGCTGTATGTGGCAGCCATATATGATCGCAATACACAATAGGAACTGCTCATTTCTACACTGTTTCTAGGGAAGTAAAGGGTTACTAGGGGAAGTGGTGTTTTATCACACGTTCAACATTGCACAAAAATAGCCTAGAAGACCAAAATGCTTGCATTGAAGTCTCCACATTTCTGTAATTAATACCACAATGGTCTATTTTGAATATGGTTAGCATATGCCTTCTGTCCAATATATGTATAGTTAATGATATCTGGGGGCATGTATGAAAGGGAGAGAAAATCTTCTGAGAAATACTGAAAAGGGAAGAATTTGCTTCAGTACTGGAGGGCAGAGCTTCTCACCACATCACCTCGGCAGAGCTGCCTCTTTGTTGGGGGTGGGGAGGCAGCAACACCAGACACCGTAAGTCTCATAGGGCTGGCAGACTGTGCCTGCAGAGTGTGAGATCAAAACCCATATGTTTTTGTTTCTGATGACCCTTTTTCATAACCAGGTTTTGGGCTGTATTTTCTTTTTCTAGTTTATTTGTGGCTGGTGAAAGTTTCTAGACTGACAGCTGAAGAGACCGATTTTATTAGTAACACCCAACAACCAGTCCAGACACAGTCCTGAGTATTATAATCCATTCATCCAAGCCTTCACGTTTCACACCATCCATTGCATTGCTGTGGAATAGGCATCAGATGTGACCACCTCAACATCGCCTATGCAAAACATGGCAAAGGCCTGACACAATTTTCTTTGAATGTATGCAAAGAGCTGAACAAGGAGCAAAGCAGATTGACTCCAGTCAGTAATCCCTGAATTTGACCTGGAATGTTTACTTCCCGATTGATTTTGTGATTTTATTCAGTCCTTGATAGCAGAAACAGGACTTGTATAACACTAGTAGTAGTTACTGCCTTATCTCCTGAAAACAGATCTGAGCCTCATCACCTCGTGTTGCAGTTGGTGGCACCCTTTGACTAGCATGGATCACTTTGGACTTGCAGTTCTGAAGTCATCGGCCTCATAGCTCATTATATTTTTGCTGAACTATGCTGTATTACAGCGTGCACTCCCACTGACTTACGCAGAGCTGTGTATACCTCATGCTTTGCCTCCCTCAGAAATACCTTGCTGTTATTTTTCCCGATAAACCCACACTAAGCAAGCGCTTGCTTCTACTCATCAGCACACGTGCAGCTCACACTGTGCGCTTCTGCACCGAGTCGTGTCACATCCCATCCTACCGGATTAACATCAGGAGCTGGGAGTTGATTAATTGACTTTTCAGAAACTCAGCTGTAAGTTTCCCATCTTTCTCATTATACATGGGGAATAAAATCAGATCTTAAACAAGCACAAGAAGTGGTTCACTTCCTTCCTGAACTCATTACCTTAAATTACTTTGAAGGTCCTTATATGTCACCAGGACTTCCCAAATCTTTCCATGGACTGCATCAAAAAATCCCAGTCCTGAACCGAGATTCTTATCAAACAATCAATTCTGCAAGTTTTCCACTGCTGGGGGGCTGGGAACTGTTCCCACAAGCATGAGGCCCACAAGCACAGATATCCACCAAAGCTCTGAGGAGCCCCGCTGCCCTCAGTAGTGTAAAACCAAGGACAGCTTGTTGTTGCACTCAGATGTTTCTAGAGAGCAGCGATAGGATGAAACCCCAAATCTATGTGACCCTGCCAAGTCAGCAGCCTCAGCAAAACTCAAGCTTCCCCAGAGGGACTAATTTTGCTTTATAGAAACTGGCTGAAATTAATGCAGTCTCAAATCCGTAAGATAAAACTAAGGCATTGCAGAAGCACGCTCACCACCCTCCTACAGGTTATCTGACAGCGTTTTTTTTTCCCAGAATGTTCATTACTCACTCCACTCTGATGAAATTCATGACTACTAAAGTCAACTCCTACTGATCTCCCTGGATCACAGGTTTTACCTGCAGTCATTTGAAGAAAAATAACCAAAAGGTGTCCCAGGCCCGAAAGAATTGCCATAAACCAGCAATGCGGAATGTGGCTATTTGCATGCCAAATTTATGATCTTTATTTTATAAGTTACCACAACGTTATTGTCCCCAAATGGTCCATTTTGAGTTTTTAAGGAGACTATAGCCTGTAGCTTTCTAAACTTTGAAACCGGTTCTTAGAATCAGAAACTGTTAAAAGATGTTCGAAACATAAGCAACTTTGTAGCGAAATTATTTTTATTTCCATGGGACACCAACCACTAAATGCTTTACGAAACTAAAAAGTGTATATTCAATCTTGGACTTAAAATTCAAGTTACAGTTTCCTTTAAATACTATATCAGAGTAACAAGCCTTAATTATTAAACAAACTAATTATGGGTTTATGCAACGGAGGCTGCATCTCTGCAACAGTACTGAATAACTCTTAGAGAGCTGTGCTATGGGTGGGGCAATGCAATAAATGCAGCCCGATTTTTTTGCCTTTATCAATCTCCACATTGAAGAAATATTTAAAGGGATATACTCACATGGTGACAAATTATAAAATATGCATTTTTTTACTGAAATCTGTCTAAAAACTAGCTTCGAGGATCACAGGTTTATCTATTGCTGAGTACACATATTGAAAAAAATGAGAATGGTGACTGATGTTTGAAGTATCTCCAAAGGTTTTATAGTATCCTGTGTCTCAGTACCGGCTTTTATGCTTCTTATCCATTGATACAGTTCTCCAAAGAGAGGACATAAATACCATCCAGGTTTTAAAACATTTTATTTGCATATTAAAAAAATTGTGCATTCCAATAATTAAAATCATTTGAACAAAAAAAAAAAAAATGGCACTCGATTAACTGCATTTTACAGCTCGCAGGACCTTGGTACAGCTTTGCATTTATTCGTGTGTTACTCTAGTTTACTGTAGTCCCACCCAAGTTCTTCTTTCATCAACATGCAAGGTCTTTCATGCCACCAGGACCAAAGCCAGACAGGCAGAGGGAAAGGCAGCGCCTTCATTCAGTGTCAGTAGTTCTCTCTATTCTTTTGATGTGAAAGGGGCAGTACAGTCATTTTAAACTTTATCCAACCTCTTTGCATCTTACAAAGTTAAACAGCTAAAAGAAGTAAAATAAGAAGGCAATGCTTGTGGAATGTACAGTGCATAATTTGGAAGGGCAGATTTCATTACGATTCACCCGCTTGCTTCTCCTGTTCAATTGCTAAAAAGGGGGGAAAAAACAGAAAAGGAGAGAAAACAAAATGAAGATCGAGAACCTGAAAGGCATTCACATGACAATGGCTATAAGTTACTAAAATAAACGTGTATTTTTAGCTACAGATCAAAAGCAAGGTGTAAATAATCGTAAATTCAGCGCTGCTAGGCGGTGGGTTCAGGTTTTCGCTGTCTGGCACAGCCATAGCCGTGTATCCTCCCTCCACCCCGCACCCGCCGCACCCCCGGCTCCCGCCTGCCGCCTCTCTTTGTCTCCTCCCGCCTCCCTCCCTTCATCCTTTCCTCCCTCCCTCCCTGCCCGTCTCCCTCCTTCCCTGCCTGCCTGCCTCCCTCCCTGCCCTTCCCTGCCGTCTGCCCGCACTCACTTTCTTTTGAAGGCAGCGGGTTTTTCTCTTGCGTCTCTGTCTTCTTCAATTTGGACTTGTCAAATTTCTCGATCTCAGCCATGTCTGGTTTGTCGGACATGTTGGCAGGTGACTCTGCGCACGGAGGGGAAGGGAAGAGCCCGTTACCCCCTGCGAGGGCTCCCCGGCCCCCCCGGCGGGGCCGCGCCAGCCGCACCCAACGCGGGGACCCGCACCCTCAAGCTCGCTGCAAAAAACCCGCTTCACCTCCGACATATTGAAAAATAATAGTAATTTTAAAAAGTGTCAGTTTAATCCAGCATCCCAGGCGTTGCGGCTCGCCGCCAGCCTCCACCGGGGGGCAGCTCCCACTGTCTACGCGCTGCGGAGTACAATAGAGGGGACGCACCCAGCGCTGACCGCGTTTTTAACTCGTTAAGGAAAAAATAATTTAAAAATATAGCCCTGGGACGGCAACAAAGCCGCCTTGCGCCTCGCACGCCACTGCCCTGCAGCAGCGCGCCCTCAGACAATACCCACGCGTACAATAGCCCCCTCCCTTCCTCCTTGCCTCCCTNGGTCCCTCCCCGGCAGGGGTGCCGGGTTCATGCTACCCGCGCTGAGGGACCGGGGGGGTGTCTGGGGGTGCGGCGGGACCCACCGGTGTCGCCGCGCGGTGATGCTCGGTGCCCCGCTCGCTGCTGCCGCCGCTCCGCACGCCAGTATAAAGGGCGCTCGCTGGCGGGGCGGTTTTATCCCCGCGCCTATGCAAATGACGGTGATGTCACACTTTGCCGCTTTCCGCGTTTTTCTCTCTCTTCTTCTTTCCCCCCTTGCTTCCTTCCCCTCCCTTTTTGCCCAGCCCTTCTTCTCCCCGCGCACACGCGTACACGCTCACAAAGCTACACACACACACAGACACAGACAGCCGCACACGCAAGGCTTTCAGCTCGGCTCGTAGCCGAGCATCGCCCCGGTCTCCTCGATCCCTGCCCCGGCCCGACTGAAGGGAAGCAGCCCCAGGACGGGTCGGGGGGGGCGGCCACTGCCCCTGACTCCCGGGCCCCCGCCCCGGGGCTGCTGTGTGTCCGGGGCGGGCCGGGCCGGGGGCTGAGACCGGGACAGAGGCAGGGACCAGGGCCAGGGCAGGGGCAGCCGCCGGCCGCCTGCCGCGGCGGGGAAGGGCTGTGCTCAGCTGGAGCCGGGCGGTAGTTGTGCTCCACATCCCTGCGTGCCGCTCTCCTGCTTCAGCAATATCATCTCGCCCATAACGTTACTCAAATGTCGGCATTTAGAAGGAAAAACCAAAACTCTCGTCCCTTCAGAGCTCTGGGAGCTGCCGCCGGCTCGCCCCCCAGCCTCCCCTCCCCAATCCCGCGCTGCTTTTGCGTCCCGATGCAGGGAGAGGAAAATCCCATTGCTGCTGTCCCTGCAACCCTGCTGCACTGAAAGAAAGAACCAGCCCACAACGCCCCCAGGCCAGGCTTTGCTGCCGGGCCAGCAGACAATGGCTCTGGCCAGATGCCGCCGGGCCCTGCCTCCTAGCCCCGCTCCCGATCAGCGGGGCGGCCCCGGCCTGGCACCGCCCGTCCGGCCCTGGCTGCCTGTGCCCGGAGGGAAGGAGGGCTGGGACCAGGGCTGGGGCCGAGGGGGCCCTCGGCTGGGCCAGGGCCGCTGCCTGCCCACGCTGCGGTGCTCCAGATGTGCTCAGCGGCTCCCTCGGCTCGGAGGTGTGAGGGGGTACAGGAGGTTTCAAACAGGCAGCTCCGAGCAGCAGTCGGTCCCAACCGCAGCATCATCTGGCTTGGCGGGCAGCTGCTGTAGGGGAGGGGGCAGAAACAAGGAGTGTATGGGACGCGTGATTCCTGTTTCTGCAAGTATGGCTTTGGGAAAAAAAAACCTGAATTATTCACGTGAAAGAGCCGAGAGACGCCGGGGGGAGTATGTGTGCGTGTGCGTGTGGCTGACTGACAGGGAGACTGGGAAATCTCTGCGCCTTTGTCTGGCAGCAGCCCTGCAAGGGAGCAAAGGCACGCTGCTTTCGAGGTGTGAGGGGATACAGGAGCAGGCTTGTGCGAATTTGCTTAATTTCTGCTCCTTCTGGGGTACCTGAATGCAAACTATGGAGCATATTGCTCCCTGCTCCTTGCCCTCCAGCAGGGTATTCGATGCGAGGGTGTTTGCTGGTGAATAAAAAGCCCTCAGTCACAAACAGTATTAATAAACACAAGGAAAACTGTAAATACATTTCAGTAAATTCCCTGGGGATGATGCTTTCTCTGTTTCATGGCTGTCGCCTCCTCCTTGGCTGGCTATTTTTCGTAGCATTTCCAGAGCTGTATTTTCGAGGAGGTAAAATCTTGTCCCCATGGCAATCCCAATAATACTTTCTATAGTGAACTAGGATTTCCAGTCAGCCCACAGTCTTCCTAAAGTCGAGCTCCTTTGCATTTGGAGATGTGGTGTATAAAGCCTAGTTCCCTCTTGCAGTTCATGAACTTCTCCAAAACTGAGATAAACATGGCATGAGTCAGGAACTCTGGAAGAGTGAAGGCCAAAGGAATCAAGAAAGAAATTACCTGGAATATATCATGTAATTTGGGGATATATTACAGATTCTCATAGTAATGGTATTAAAAATGTTCCCAAGGGATCTTCTGTGTTGGATATCGTTAACTCTGCTTAGCTTTTGAGCAAGTTCTGTAAAATGAGTTTATGGCCTTTTACTGCTTTGACACTTCAGGGTATTGAACATCATGACTAGGAATTGTGATGATCAGTTCATAAGCATCCCCAATGATGTTACAGCCCCAGACTTCTCAGTTTTGCCAAAGATTTTTGTGATTTTAAGGTGAGAGTAAATGTAATGTAAATGTTCTCCTCCTTGGTTGCTCTAGTTTCTCACAGATATGTCTAAGCAAGTCAGTAGTTCCCTGACTTCAGTGCAGGAAATGCGCTTCTGAAGTTAAAGAACACCAAATGTTTGTATGACTGGGATCTGACTTTTTTTCAGAAACTGCTTGTCCAGTAGCAAGATTGCCTTCTTTTGCTTCTGCTCATTTTGAAACAGAGCCATGGATCCCCTAAATCAGTGTAAGCCACAGCCTTAGGTGGAGCTCTGCTGCTATCTACAAACCAGACTCCGCTGCTGATCTTGGATTCAGTTATAGTTCTGAGATACAGTGACAAAAGATTTACACTGTTGCTGTTTCTCTGCCTTCCTATACCTTCTTTCTGGTGGATTAATACTGAGGTAATCGTAGTACCTTAGAAATGTTACGTGTACTTTACATATGAAGGCAGGATCGTTCTGCTGAAGCAAAATGACGGTTGTTGCATTTTGGTGGCAAGAGATCAGCTGATTTCTGTAGAAGTAAATCCTCTCTATAACAGTTTGCCTTAGTGGTATAGCTACAGAAATTGTTCATCTCCTTGTCTTTTTATGTTTGCTTCTGTTTGTTATTGTTTGGAGAAAGCAAGGAAGATACAGATTCACGCAAAACTGTTCCATGTCAAGTAAATTCTGAGGATAACATAGCACACTTGGATGGTACAGAGCTGACATCCTCAATAGATGTCCCAGGCCATGAGTTGTAAAGGATAGCTAGCTTAAGAATTCTTAGTTTGGATATTAATGAGCTGATAATTTTATATTTTTTTTAGTGCTTTATTGAGTTTTGTGTCAGCAGTTTCTTATTGTGATTATTTTAAAAAAATTCAACAAATCAGTTGAAAAACTCAACAAATGTTTGGTGCTGTAGTATCCTGCTAGACATGCACTCTCTCAGTCATCTGCATGTTAAAGGAAAGCACTTTTCAGCACATTGCTGATTCCATTTGTAAGAAGGAAATTGGACCCTTGCTAACATAGTTTTCGGCTAACACCTTCAAGGGTTGAAGGCAGCAAGTTCTTTCTTGCCTACTAGGAAATTCACGTTGTAAGAAAGGTAGTAAATGGTAAGCCATAGTCCTTGCATCTCATTTGTATGTTCAAGTTTGAAGCCTTATAAAAAGCATGAACACTTCTTTTCCAGGTAAGTACATACTGATCCTGTTTGCTTAAATGTGGTAAGAGGCTTGCTCAAGGCCATGCAACAGAGCCTTAATCAGATGTTAGCAGCTGTCAGTGGAAGTGTGTCTATCTCAAATTTACTTCAGTGGACTTTTCCTTGAACTCTGTTCAAAGAATGTTTAGAAACATGATCAGGAGCACAAATCTTCTAACCTTATGCTAATTCTGCCATAGAGTTTACACATTTGTTTAAAAGAAATAAAGTAAAGGAGTGTGCAACATCTGTGTGATAAAGCACCCAAGATTAATTCCCATCTCAACTTATTATTCATAATGGGATTCCAGGCACATAAAGTGACTAGTAAGCCAAAAATAAATCTGCTATGCAAATTCCTCCATCATATGGGAAATAAATTAAAGAAAGAGAAGCCAAGTGATTGTTTTCCAGGTCTCAGATTCACATGTGAAATCTTCTTTTCACATGCTTGACTCTCTGAGAGAGGATGCTTTCTCTCACTCCATATACTGCTAGAGGAAACAGGAGCTGGCAGTGAGCCCGAGAGTGTAAGTGAAGAGACAATCCCTTTGGGCAGTCACTTGCTTCTCTGCCTCCCTGCCAACAGCAGCAGGGTGTTGACAGTGACATCAGGGCTTGGGTGTTCAGTTGTTCAAACACCAGAGCACAATATTTGTGGTGTGTCATGTTCCACCAATTGCTACTGATAATTAAAATAAAAAAAAAAAGGTAATTGATTCATGGATCAACGTTTTTAAAAGGAGAACCTTCCCATCACCCCCTTCCACTTAATTTCAGAAGAGGGAAAATGCTTGTCCTAGCTGAACAGATTCTACTGCTAATTGGCTTTACAAGAAGTGGCATTTCCTTTTTTATTGTGCTTGACAAAAGGGAACTTTGCAAGAGGTCATGACTTTCAGAAAGTAGTGAGAGAAAGAGGAGAGGAGAGGAGAGGAGAGGAGAGGAGAGGAGAGGAGAGGAGA
>VZRN01003661.1:0-41687 GCA_013397935.1 Dasyornis broadbenti | reverse complement strand
AGAGGAGAGGAGAGGAGAGGAGAGGAGAGGAGAGGAGAGGAGAGGGCAAAGAGAAAAGAGAAAAGAGAAAAGAGAAAGAAAATAAGAAAAGCCAGGCTGGGAAGTTCAGATTGCTGCACAGGAAGCTAAGTACCCTCCAGTAGCAGATGCTCCTCTCCCACACCAATCTGCCTGCCTCTGTTTTCCCTGCCTTGTCTCTACCCATAAACAATACATGAAGAGTACTGAGCCTTTATTTAATGCGCACAGAAAGCTGTGGCAGTGCAAAAGTCTGGAAGCCAGGCTATTCAATACTGCAAGTGGAAGTGCCTGCATACTGTCCATAACAAAGCAAACAAAATGAGAATGCCTTCAGCTGTCATTTCTGGCTTTTCAGGGATGCTAAGAATTTATTGTCATCATGCTCTGAAATTTTTAATAAATGGAGAAGACGCAAGAGAAGTATGTCTCAAACTTCCCGAAAAATTTCTGTAAGTTTGCAGGGAACCACCAAATTTCCAATTACTTGTCTTGTGTTTTTCACACAGGGCACATGGGGCCATGGTTTAGCAGTGGATTTGTTAGTGCTAGGTTAAGGGTTGGATTTCATCACCTTACAGGTCTTTTCCTACCTCAGTTATTCCGTCATTCTATATGCAAACACCATGTTTGAAAGCTATCTCTAGAAACAGTGATTGAGGTGCAAAGTACCTGAGAACTGAAAACAATACCCCAGCATACCTCCTGCCTGAAGAAAAACATCTCTGTGCCAAAGTTTCACAAGTGCTTGCCATCACTTTCTGAATTTTGCAGCAACTTTCCTCTCATTTATGTGAGTAAAAATAATAATTTTGAAAGCATGTAAGTGACAACATCAGCATTATGCATCACAAAAGCATGATGAATCATTTCTCTTAGTGCAACTCAGCAACCCCTTGTTCCTGCAATGCTAGGTTTCTCCTAAGGAAAAGTGCTAATTTTATGGCATGTGCATGGGTGCCAATAGAGATTACAGACAGAAATTTCAGGCAAATGAAAAGACTGGAGTTTTATGCCATCATTGAATATGAGTTTCTTTCAACACAAAGGTAAAGCTACATAGGCAGTCAAAATACTGTGGTGTCTATTCAACATACAAAGACATCCATATGTACAAAGGACAAGGCAGCTATTCTTATCAGGATTCCATTGAAAAAGGAACGACCGAAGTAAACACTCAGAATGAAACAATGACTAACAGCGTCAAACTGCCTAGGCTATTGTATGGGCTTTGGCAGCCCCTTTGAGGATTGCCCGTTCACTTGCTCTTAAGAAACAGCACAGAAATAGAGAAATACTTGTTAGAGACCAACCCCAGGATACCCATGTTGCATACTGTACTCATGGATGAGTTTCAGAGCAACAAGATGTACCCAGCATCATTAATTAGGTGAATTATGTCATTCCAAAGTGGGGTTCCCTCCCTCCACAGCCATCATTCTCATGACAAGTTGGCATGATACAGAAGAGTAGTGTAAGTCACTATGCATGAGCGTACAGCAGGACTCATTCATTTAGCTTGGAAAACCGCACTACCCTTGAAGCCACACCTGTGCTATATGCTCTGTATGTAGTTATCTCTGAGCTGGCTTTAAACTAGTGGCAACTTGGAACTCACCCCAGGTTTATTGCTTTATGTTGATTTTCTTGGGTGGATTTTACTTCTTGTGCTGAATGCTGCTAGCCATATCTGAGGCATTTGCTTTAAAACCATCTTAAGCATACTCAGCTATCAAGCTCCTTTGGTTTCAGCTCCCCAGACCCATACAAGAGCAACAATCTTTTGTCTCTTGGAAGATTGCAGGCAGGTGAGGTTTTTTCAAAGTTTACATGTGGATTTATCTATCTAGTCTAGCTATTTATTTTTCAACATTACTCCCTTCTTAATTTAATGTTAGGAGAAAATAAAGAAAAAGGAAGAAAACAGAAGAAACTTAAGTTTGTCACCCAACAAGATATGAAGATAGCTAGGAGGTCTGCTCAAAACCTGACTCACATCCTTGATATTCAGTCTTACACCAGGGTAAAAAGTGAGGGATGAAGCTGTTGAGGTAAAGCACATCCAGTCATTTAAACTTTATTGATATGATGCTTTCTTCCTAGTGCCTGTTTGTAAGAAGCAAGGGAGAAGAAGTGCTCCTTGTAACTGCCACAACCATGGATTTTAGTTGTCTCAGGTGTATTCCACAGATGGTATGGACCAGGAGTCCGTGTGTGTGTGTGTGTGTGTGTGTGTGTTTATGTGTGTGTGTTGGGGGCTTAACTTTCTTGAAGATGAAAGGCACAGCTTTCACAGCATCTCTCATCTCACAGCTCTCTTATCACCTGACAAACGTGTGTCCCTGGCACCCACACAGTTCCTGAAACTTCTGAGTCTTTTTCTCTCACATTTTTCTTTTAAGTTGGAGGGGAATTACAATGTCAAAGTGTAAACAGAGGTGCGGACTGGCAGGGACATCTGTTGAAGCAAAGTCACACATGCAGGTTGTGTGGGTTGAAAAGGACCCTGTGCTTGGTAGGTATTTAGGATTTTCTCAGGTTATTTCACTGTCCCACTTTTTCAAACAATCTCACCTGGACTAGTTTGGTTTTGGTGCCATTAAGGCAGGCTGGCAGGGGCCTCAGGGATGCACCACTTTGCCCATAGGAGTGTTTACGTTATTTCACACAGAAGGGACCAGTGCTAGACATTAAAAATTGATAAAGTTTGTGGGTTTTGTGTTTAAATTGTCAGGCTTAGGTGCACGCACCCACAGACATGGTTGATGGCAGAAGAAGTAGTGGTGGGAACAGATGGAGCAGTGTCCATTTTCCCTAGCAGGAAGACAAATCCTCAGCTTTACTCACAGCTTCTGGCGGTAACAGGGTCTGTGGCATCTCAAGTGTCACCTCATGCACATTATCATAGATACAAGTTTGTTTATGTCTAACAGAAACAAAAGCATTCCCTGGCATGTTTTGAGGTTGGTAGGAAGTTACTGCACACATACTCAGGAAAAACAACAGTAACACTAATACATATTGACATAGTGGATTATTGCCAAAATATGTCACTGCAGGCAGGCAGGCAGAGCTCATTTATGCAGAGAGGTGTACAGCTGCTTTGCACGTGAATGCAAGCTATCACACAGATGGAGAAAGAGCAAAAATATTTAGGTTCCATTTTTTTTTCAGTCCATGGTTGTTTGCTACTGATATCAATAAGGATGGGGTGGAGTTCATCTTCCATTTATTACAGTTACTCACTGTGCCTTATACAGAATGGATGTGAAACTGGGCATGGTAGCAAACTTTCCAAAGGGAGCACATCTCAACTTACATGTATAGCCTTGTTGTATTCGGACAATTAGTCATCCCCCACTTTTAAGTTTTATTTCACAGCAGTAGTCTTCATGAAACCCGAATTATGGGATGAGAAAGAGGAGCATCCCTGTAGATGGAACTAGATGTGAGAGCTGGCTGTCTCTGCCCACAAATGACGTGTTTGTGTGCAGACCCCTGCTGCTCAAGCAGCGTTTGTCCACTCGTAACGAACTGCTGCCACCAGTGGGCTGTGGTGTGTATTGACACACACTTCTAATGCTACACGTCTGCAATGCTTGCCATAATAGCTAAAATATTCCAGGAATCCAGGTCTAAAATCCAGCACGCCTGAGCAGGACAGCTGGAGGGAGGTGTGTACTAGATGAAAAGTCTCATTTCTCTCTCTGCAATACACACTGAGCATAGATGTTAACTCTGTTCATTTGGACACACTCTCAAATTCCATAAGGGATTCATTTTCCCACAATAAACTTTACACTGCATCTGCTAGTGTTAGTTCCTGCCACTGATTAGTCCTAACATTGGTTATTTGGAGGGAATGCATGTATGAATTGTAGGGTTCAAATTTTACTGGGGATTGCCATGGGTTTGCACAGACTGAACATCAGTACTCAAGGAAACACAGGCTTTAGACACTGCAGGTCAGCTTCAGCAGAAAAGATGCATACGCATCCTGAAACAGGCACATAAGCTGCTTTGAGCACCCAGTCCTTTGCTCTTGACTAAGTTTATCAAAGATCTAGAAATTGCATCACTTCAGAGTTCCTTACTGGTTGGTCAGACCAGACTAACACACATCAGAAGCCTGAAGCATGACTCCTCAAAAATGTGTTTCTACCATTTCTGTGAAAATGTGGCCAGAGATTGTGGTGATGATAATCCTTATATATATGTATATGTACCGACAGCACATATATATATATATATGTATGTATGTATAATATACAATATATAATACATATTTTTACATATATATAATGTATATACAATAAAATAGAATATAGAATATGTAATACATGACATACAACATAAAAATGCAGCATAATGTTATAGTACCTTTTTAATGCAATATGATAATATAGTATATCTATAAAATTATATTGCATTATGCTATATTGACTCAATGTTTTTAGTTTTATTTCTTAGCCTGAAGGTCATTCACATTAACCTTTTTTATCTTGTTGGAAAATACCCAATCCAGGCAGTAAGGGTTAATGTTGCACATCCAGTTCACGGACCACTAAAATGAAAGCAAAGCAGCAGGGCATTGGAGAGTCTTCCCTATTTGGATGTGTTACTGACAAGGGCAAAATTATTTACGAGGACAAATTCAGGCTCCTCAGACAAAATGCATTTCCTGAAAAGCTTCATCATCTTGTGGCATCCCACCCCTGCTTAACGCTGAGGGTAGCAGTATGTGCTGCACAGCCCACAGTTTGCTCAGCTCTCCCATCTGGATCCCAGGAGCACCCAGCCACACATTTTCACCCATTTAAAGACGATACTGAATTGGAACATAGCCTTGCAGTGAGTTCATCCACAAACTTAATGTTCATGCAGCTTACTACAATCACCATCTTTGCTATGAAGTTGAAAAATCTTAAATTTGCTTCAAATTCTTCCCAACAGTGAGGGACTAGGATTCTGTAAATGCAGGGTGATTTCATTGCTGAGTGAGTAATGATTTACAGTGACCTAAAGAGACTCTCTCCTTCTGATGCTTGGGCAGAGTTATAGCAGGAACTTCATTTATCACTTGCTGGTGAACAAAATGACTGCTCCAATTCCTATAGTGAGTTTAAACCCATCATTTTGTTCTGTATTTGCAGTTCCAGCACACTGCCATGAGGAAGGCTCTGAGCATTAAGGGAATACTGCTAATAATTAGGTAGTATGCTTCTTTTCTAAAATTCATTAATATGAGTAATCTAAAATTATATATCCTCTCCCAGAGTAATACCAGGTTATCAGAAAAATAGGAATGCAACTCTATTAATAGCAGCAGGATGGTACTTAGTTGCCTGTCTCAATTAATCCATAGAATACTCCAACAAGAAATAAAAGATTCTCTTGATGTTTGTTCAAACATTTTTCTTCAGCCCATACCACTGGGCACAATTGCTTCATCATCCCCATCCATCTACGGTATATGGGCTTCCAACTCCATGGTTATGTGCTCCATAAATAACTTGCTTTGGATTTGCTGACTTTGCCAATAGCTGCTGTTTACACTGTACTTGGAAAATAAGACAATTAATTTTGAAGAAGAAACAAAGATTTTGCAGACTAGTTTTGTCCATTTTTTAAAGTTAAAAACAACAAAGGCAAAGAAGAAACCTACAATTTATGGTGCTTTTCCTTCCTAAGGGAAGAGAGGAGGAGCAAGAAGTGTAAAGGGAGTCAGTCAAGAGGAAATGCTGAGGCTTTTGAGTTTCCTGTTCTTGATGAGAATGAGGGACCCAGTGATGAACAACCTGCAGTCAGAGAGAGGCACACTCACTCGTTTTCAATTTAATTTGCAATATTCTAAGTCAGTAAGTCACCCCAAAAACTTTGAAGAAGCAGATCTGATAGGAATCCACATAATCTCATTACAGTCAACTGCCTGGGCAAGTACTTTGATGGGTAGACTGCACTGAGTATGTTTTATTTAAATGAACATTTGTATGGCTTCATTAGCTGAATTGTAATTGGAGTTTTAACATATGCTCAGAAAATATTCTATGATGTGTTAATATTGCTTCTGGAAAATATTAAGATGATGCTTCCAAAGACATTAGAATGCAAGGACTAGTAGAACAGAGAAATGAGAATAGGTAACTGCTTTATTTTAAAAAAACCAAAACCCTATGGGAAACATCTTTTATGGGGACTCTGAACTCAGATAGTGAGGAAAAAATCGTGCATAGATTAGAAACAGCAGGAAAAATAGACTGGAGGTAAATAGTCAGGTCTGAGTACATAAGTGATCAACATGGCAGATTCGCAAGGATCCAGGCAAAGACTGTGATAGGGATACTTCTGCATCCATTATTGATGTGAGAACTCCAGTGTGCTTTGGAGTGAGGCATGAGGCTTCATATTCCTTCAGGAGAACAGACCATAACTGTGCATTTGTTTCATAGCACTTTTCATGAGCTTTACCAATATCTTCTTGATATCTAGAGGGAATTCACATAGTTAATTTTTAGTTGTATGAAAAATTGTTTTACCAACAGCAGATGCACGGTGTTCTACTCTCACTGGAGATCTGCTTTTGCTACATGAGGGCCAGTGATAAGCAAACACACCCAGTTATTCTTTTTCCTCCATGTGTCATTTATTACTGTTATTAAATCTTCATCAGGGTGCTTTTTATGGTCTTCCTTTGAAAGTAACCATGTGCAGCCCAATCTGGTTCCCTTGAGATGGATATTTGTCATGGGTTTCAAGACTGCCTCTCTGTTGTCTAGGCAGAGAACAGAGCAAAGCATGGCGACCTCAGTTCCCTCACTTTAATAACTGAAACTAGACACAGACAAAGAAGTCACATATGGGACTGCTCTTTTTATTTCAGCCATTGAATCTTTTGAATGTCTAAAGTCCATTTTGATTCAGGGAAAATAACACAGAAAGTCAGCCAGCATGAGAAGTCATTTATTATTATTCTGGGTAGTTGCCCATCTGCACCCAGCATCCATCGTAACTCACCTTGAATTTAAAACCTTAAAAGAGTCCATTATTTCTTTTGCACCAGCTAGGACATGCTATGGATATTATCTAAGTTAGTGTTCCATTAGCATTTGTCTTTGTCCTGTGGTTTGGTGCCAAAATAAGTCAATTTGATGGGCACCTCCTACTACCCCCAGACTATAAGGAGGGCTGAGGGTGTGTGATATTAGCTGAGGTGGGGACATCAGAGACTTACTCTTGATACTTCAAGGCAAAACTGACTTGGCGAGAGAAAGCTACTGTTTTCAATTAATGGGCGGAGGAAAGGAATGAAAGATAAAGGAGGTATTTGGTAATGGAGAAAGAATGAAGTAAAAAGTGAGACTGATCAGTCTCCCTCAGAGAATTGATTAATTATTTTCTGACACAAAGTTTTAACCCAAGCCTTTTTTGGGCAAGATTTCAAGAGGCGCTGTAAAATGACTTTGTATATATAAACGGGAATTTGGGTTAATTCTTCTTTCAGCATCTTAAATACTTTATATAAATCTGCCACTTTTCAAATGATGCATTAAAATACTCATGTGGTTGCATAATATCAGTATTCCTCTGAGATTTTACAAATACATCATCAGCATTAGATGGATGAAATCCAGCCTGCCATAATCCAGATGCTCAACATAAGCAATGCTTCACTGAACATTTCAGTGTGCAGCCTGGAGAGCAGGGCAAAGAGCCAAATCTGCCTTAATGCTGCCACCACACTTGTCCTACAATGGGAGCTCAGGAAGCTGCAGGGTAAAGTGTAGCCTGCTTGTAATTTTGTTTCCTGAATTTGACTATGGAGGGACCAAAGGCATTTACCACAGGTGGTCCCTTCCACAGTGCTCAGGGGGATGCTGAGCCCCTCAGAAAGTCTTATTCCCCACCACTCCTTCCTTCATCTAGATGGTGATGCCCATCTGCCTTAATATGGGGTGAGACATATTAAGTAGCCACAATTATGAAATAAAAACTTCCGAGCAAATCAGTGGCTAAAACTTAAGCCTCCCTAAGAAATTTTAAGCAAAATGAGAAAATGCCTTATGCCTCTAGGTGCCAAAAGGTAAATTCTGTGAAGGACTTAATCACAGTAGTTTAGACAGATGAAGACAAGAGTGGCATTCAAGCTAAGGGAAGATTGAATTAGACACTGATGTTAAGATAAATGTATTCAAACTGAATCATTCTGATGAAATTTGACAAGATATTTATGGAGCAAATCAAAGTAATAACTTAGGGGGTTCTTCAAATAATGTGAAAGAGACGAGAGATCTCTGAAAAGCTGTAAAGGTCTAAGTCTACACCCATTTTTAAATGGCGGAATACAGAAACACAGTGTCATAATAGACTTCACAGCCTAACTTCAAGCCTAAGAAAAAAAATTAAATACCCAGAAGATAAAGAACTACCAACAAGGATTCAAGCCAATCCAATTTCTTTCTTTGGATAATGGGAAAGCAATAAGTATGAAATATCCTGATTCCCTTAGGGCTTGTAAGTCCACTCCTGTTCTCGTAACCAAACTGAGGAAATACAGCCAGGATGGGAAACCCCTGCAAAATATATCTACTAAAAGGAAGAATCATCAATCAGTCCTCTACCAAGGTGAGAGGTGTTCTGAGAGGGGGATTTTTATTGGCAGCCTGACAGACACAGTCTTTGTCAGAAAAACAAAACTGACTTGGAAAACTTAGTCTCACTTACAGAAAAAATAGGCACTCCCTGATTGGCCTCACTGCTGCTGAAAGCATCACAGAGGATGCGAGTCATCCTGCCTAAAGTCAGTCTGCAGCTGTAGCCCAGACTCTTCCCACAATCACTGCAACCGTTTTTGGTGATTCAGCCAATCCAAGGACAGAGGTCGAGGAAATGAATCACTCTCCAGTTTCCTCTCACTGCCATCCCATTGACAGTAGGAGAGTGTAGAAGGACTACCTCACAATAGTCGCTTAACTTTTAGATGGCTAATATTAGGTGAGACCTTCAGTAACCAATTAATTATCCAGATTCTCAGAGATATTTGGGTACTTAATTCCCTTTGAAGTCAACACTGAGTAGATCTGATACCTTAACCTGGGATCTACTGACTGAGTGAGGAGGTTCCCTCAAGAAATAGGCTTTATGGGGATCTTAGAACTCATCCTTGTTCCTGTATTTTTCAGGCAAATCACTGGGCTCACTAAAGACTCCTAAACTTAGGGCATAAGCCTGAGCCACAGTCTGTGCTGTATCACTGAGTGGAAAGGATTGCAATTTGCACAAAGGAATCAATGGAGCTAATGCTGATCCCCTGCCTGAGTATTCTCTTCCCACATTGGTCACAAAGATATTAATGGCAGCCTTTCTTGTGAAATAAAAAGGCAAAAAAATTGTATCTTAATGTAAAGAAACCTTGGATGGAAATGCTTTTCTTTGTCTTATATTTGACCCTTTGCAGATATTCTGGAGGGATGATGGCTTCCAAAATATTGATAATTCTGCTATTGAAGAATTATCAGGATAATTCTTCTTTTAGCATGAAAAAAGGTGGATGAATAGCCCAATTTGATGCACTGAGAGTCAGGAAAGACACCTCTGTTACCCCACAGGATTTTCCATGCAGCTTTTCAATGCTCTGTTCCACTTTTTAAGTTTTCTTTAAAAAAAAACAACTAATTTCTGTTACATCTCATCTCTGAGCCCAACCAAGCCTAAACCCATAGCACTCACAGGAGTGGAGCGTCTGGGTTTCTAAGGTCTGGAATAAATCAAGCCTTTGGCCCTTCACAACAAGAAAGATATTGAGGTGCTGGAGCATGTCCAGAGAAGGGCAATGGAGCTGGAGGAGCACAGGTCTTATGAGGACCAGCTGAGGGAGCTGGGCTTGTTTATCCTGCAGAAGAAGAAGGCTGAGGAAGTACCTTGTCACTCTCCACAGGCACCTGAAAGGAGGTTACAGCCAGGTGGGGGTTGGTTTCTTTTCCCAAGTCACAAGCAACAAGTCACGCCACGGGAGGTTTAGACTGGATAATAAGAAAAAAATCCTGAGCAAATGGGTAATCAAGCACTGTAACAGGCTGCCCAGGGAAGTGGTTGAGTCATCATTCTGGGAGATATTTAAAAGCTGTGTAGATGTGACATTTCAAGGACATGGTTTAGTGGTGAATTTGGCTGTACTGAGTTAATGGTTGGACTGGATGATCTTAGAGGTCTTTTCCAATGTGACTCTTTGATTCTGATTCCTGCTGGTTGGCAGCACATCTGAGCCCGGTGCACAGCCATACCCACACCCCCACTCTGCGAGCCCACACAGCTCTGACCACAGCCCCCAGTCACCGCTCACTCCACTCACGGCAGCATCAAGGTGCTTGTGTCCCACTGCACCCTGACACCACCAAGATCTTCAGTGAAGACAGAGGACAAGTCTTAGTGTTGATGCAATGACCATGATTTTAGGCACAAGCAGCTCTCTGAATTGGCTTAAAGGATTGGCTTCTCCTCTCTGTTTGGATGGAGACTGAAATCACAGCATGTGCAAGGATCACAGGAGTGAGATGGCACAGTTGAGGTCCAAAGGTCAAACCAAGGAAAGGCTTTCTATGATGTCTGTTCTGGCCCAAAATGTTCCAGTACGTAATCCTATTTGCTTCATAATATAATTATCATATAATTTTCATATGGATAAAGGAACAATCAGAAACTTACATCTTATTAAGAGATACCAATAATTAATCAGGGCAGATGCTTACATGTTTCCCTAATCCATGTTTTGAAGCTCACTCACAGCCTCTTACAGGACAATACACTTTCTCCTGTCTATTTGGCAGCAGTGTTTGAAACAATGAAGAAATGAGTTGTTCCATTACAAAATACTTCAACCGTGTGTAAAATACATAAACCCTACGTCCTGATAGAATATGACGGCAAATGCCTAAACATATTCTGGTATTTTTTCAATCCAGCTGTAAGGGGAAATTGCTCTCTCAGGCAGACAGCCTGCTGCTGCTGAGATCCTTGAAAGCCTCCACATCCTGATGGAAGTTGCATTCAAAATTAGCACACCTGCCTCATGGTGTCATCCAGGCAGATCCTGTTGCAGGAAAAAAATCAGATTAATAGGTTGAAAAACAGTAGTTAAATCTTTCATTTTGTCTTGTGAAGATGGAAAGTGATTCCCAGGCAGGATACGGAGCGCATCATCTGGATGCAGTCCACTCACACCAGTTTGAATATTGGCTGATACCTTGTAAGGTGCTGTGAACTTTCGATTTTTTTTGTTTTTTGAAAAAGCATATTGTTATGTTCTTTAACATTTTGATTAATTATAGCAGGATCAATGGATATCTACCTGTGTTGAAAGGAGTTTCTTTATATCTTGTTGTTCCATGAGAAAAAAAACGGTGAATCCTAGTTTAGAGGTCACAAAATACTTTCTTCAAGTCATGAAAAGCCGAAAGTTTCAATGTAATAAACCAGGATCATACCATGCAGTTTTATGAGTGCATATGTGCACATTCATTTGGATATAAATGTGTGCTTTAGTGCAAAATAAAATAAAACAAAGCACAGCTTATCTTTTCTCATGGGTGCCACTCTTTGCCTGATTCCTGTTCTTCTCCAAGCCTTCTCACACATTCCTAACTGTCCCGTTTTCTTTTTCTTTGCATACCTGCCAGATTCTTGCTGGCCCACAGAAAAATTTCTAGCATGTCTGTCACTGTTTATCTAGTTGCCAGCACAACTGTTCTTGCTTGGTTTTCTAACAATAACAGCAGACCAGATCTGAAAGTACAGTGATGATTAAAAATAATGATAAACTAAAAAATACCAAGATATGAAATACAAAGCACATATACTTTTATTTCTTTCCATTTCTATGCAAAAATTCTCACTTCCTTTCATTTTCCCTGTTTGCATGACCCCTTCAGAATTGCAGCAGCCAGCAGTGCTCTGCAGAATTCATTGTACATTCATTCACCACCTCTGCATGACCTTGTCACACTGAGCTTTGAGCCAGGCTGGCTGAGCTGACATTAAATGGCTCCCCACATCCGTTTTGAGAAAGAAACTGAAAGGGAAGTACAGAATGCAAAAGAAATATTTTTTTTTTCCTTTTTTTTTTTTCTTTTTTTTCTTCCCCTCTTGGCCTCCCCTCCCCGCCTTCCCCCTTTCCCTTTTAGGAATGTCATGCATACAAAGCCGCGTAGTTCCTGGGAAGGGGAAGCGGGGGGGAAAGTACTCTTAAAGATGTGGTTGGGGGTTATATTCTTAAAGCCAGCTACTTAAAATAGTTAGTCACCCAAAGTTAGTCACTTCAGGCTCCCTCTGTGCAGCCATAGAGGGAAATGTGCACCTCCAAAGGCCAAAGACCCTAAGACTAAGGTAAGTGTCTACAGCAGTCAGGTAAATCCTCTATGGCAGTATCTCTTTCTCATTGATGACTATAACCTGAGCCCAATTTACTCATTAAAATTAAGGGGAGTGCACCCCCCACTCCATACACCAGGGAGAAATTTTTTTTCCTTTTTTTTTGGGTAAGGACTGCTAGAAATAAAATGGTTGATCTTTTGGTGAGTGCAGCCAATATTATTTGTGTCTTAAATTCTTAAGCAGGGTGCTTATATGTGCTTTAGCAAGGTGCAAAAGTAGAGATTTGGTCCAAGCAGTATTCTTACTGAATTACGACATGACAGGTTAAGTGGATGTAGAATTCATTGCTGTAGTTGAGGACAAGTGTGGTTTTCTTCCATTTCCTTGACTGTATTTACTCATTCCATTTGCTTGAAGGATTGCTCCAGAGGTTTTTTGGCTGCATATTTGAACTATATGCTATGTTTGTTGAACAGACACTAATAAAATTAATAGGTAATATTTCTTTCCTAAAGAAAATTTTTAGCCATTTTCCTCTCTCCAACTTTTCTTAAGAAAAAGGAAAAGAATTCATCTCAAAGCAATTTGTCTGAGAAAACTAGAGTGACAATATGATAATGATCCGTATAAACAAGTGAAAATAAACTCCTCCAGGGAAGTAGGTGTATGTTTTAAAATAGTAAGAATTTTTGTAAAACAAATAATAGATTTTTTTTTTTAAAGGAAGTCATCCTGGCAGTAATTTGCATATTACATACGATGTGATCTACAAGAAAATGTAATAATTTGCTTGACTTTAAGTACACAGTCTCTGTCTCTTCACATGCTAAACATAATACTTAGACACTTTGTTAAACATAGATTTGCTGCCAGAGAGTGTCACTGTAATTAGATCGTTACAGCTGTGCATATTTGAACCTTACAGCACAATTTCTCTGATTAGCATGATCATTATTAAGAGCACTGTCTTTCAGAAAACGTAATTTTTTTTTTCAAGTTATCTTTAGTAAGAAACCAGCTTTTGCACAGAGTGGAAGAATACCTTTTACGATGTCAAGGATCATTCATGCTGCCATATTTTTAGGGAAATACTGCACTCTGCAGGTGAAAACTCTTCCTCTGGCTTGTGGCACTCTGGAAAGGTCTTGGGAAAGAAACAGATTCTGGTGAGCAGTTAATACTTTTTAACCAAGGTTGTGCATTGTCTGCAGCATCCTTATAAATGGATAAATGGGTACAGATATTTTTTTCCTTTCTACTTCTTACTTTCTAAAGTATAGCCCAAAGTATGTAGATATTCTGCAAGATTTCCTGCATTAAAGAACACATAACTGTGTAATAAGCGCAGCTTGGCTGTCCACATTATTTGCAGGCCTCAATAGAAAATTCAGTGTCAGATCTAAACACCTTTTGCCATTTCCTGGTGCGAATCCCACAAATTGAATCTCCAGTTAGAAATGGGAGCAGCTAGTAGGGCTCAGCCGCAAGCCCGCACTTCCCCCTTCACCCCTCCTCTCCTCTGGTCATATCATCTCTCCCTCATTTCTATTTTCTAGTTCCTGGCCATTAGATGGCAATCGTGACTATCATCTGCTTCCCGCGTTCGTGTCCTGTGGTGGCCAAACTGCTCGTGTGCCCTCACTCCTAAGAGAACCTTTTCTTGTCCCTCTCTGCCTTTTTCATCTACAGCAGCAGTAGTTTGGCAGAGTCTGATGGTTAAACCTGGCGGTGGCTAACAGAGAAGAAAGGAATTGCTTGTGTTCAGAAGGACAGTGTTGTCCTGGCACAAGAAATGTGCCCTCCAGCTGGAAGCAGCAGTATTCCATTAGCACTGCCAGGAGCTCTCCTGTGTACAGTTCTCTTTCCAGTTTCCCACAATTGCACCAAGTGGCAGCACTCTGGCTGGCATTTTAGAGGCGCTGTGTTCACAGCTTGGTGGCTGTGAACTTAAAAAGTCACAGGTAAATCTTTTCATACCCAAGATTCGGCTTAAAGCTGCTATATGATGCAGTCTTTTACTTGAGAATCTGTCGTCACTCTCCTTTTTGGCAGGGATTTGAAGCTTGTCAAATGAATCACCCAGAAGCCAGTTGCTGACTTTCTCCGTATTATAGCCCCTAAAGAAGTGTCCTGTTCCAGTAGAGACTGCTTTGTCTTTGGCCACAGCCTTTTCTGCCCCTTTCCTGGCTGCAGAGCTGCCATGAGGCCATGGAGGTTCCTTCTGTGGGAGGTGCCCACCAGCATCTCCAGCGAGGTGTGCCCACACTCCCGGTCAGCCGTATGAGCCCATGCTCACAAACATCCTGCCCAGGATCAGTAACTGTGGTGCAAATCTGCAGGCTTTGGGCAGCTTGGGGATCCATGCTTGAGGCACTTGTGGTTGCCTGCCTCTGGCAATAGGTGCCTTTTCTCCTTCTCACGAAAGAAGGCCAGAGCTGCAGAGTATGACCTGCCCACCAAAAGGGCAGATCTGCAGGTCAGGTGAGGCTGGAGGTGGGAAAGGATCCTGTGCCTGGGGGGTGTGCTGGGGTTTGGTGAAACATGGTTGAGACTGGGAAGTGAGGAGCAGAAACATCACCACTGGCTTTGAAGCAATGCCGCCTGGTACAACGAGCAAAGCTGAAGCTGTAAAGCCATTTCTAATTTTGGCATTTTCAAAATCTTGAAGGCTTAACCTCCACCTTCTAATTTGGTTTCCTTATACTATTTCTAGCTGTGTACTCCTAGGCGCATGCTGTGAGGAAATTAGTCAGCTGTTATGCCATTTTTAGGAGGAATTTCCCATGACTGACTTTATGATTTGTTCTGATGGGTGTTTGTCACATTAAAATATAAGTAATGCTATTTAATCAGTTGCTAGTATATTTGAGGGAAATTATTTTTATAAGTTAATGATTTGTTTTACACACTTTTACCATTGATAAAGGGTTTATGTTGAGATCTTAAACCCTGGAAGTCTGTGCAGTTGTGGAGTATTTCTGGTCTTTGATACCCTTAAATATAACACATTTTTGTTCTGAGTGGGTGAGGGAGTGATGGGGAGTTCACAAAACAGATAAGTAGTCAAAATAATCTTTCAAAGAGGGTGAAAATCTCTTTCTGGGACTAGTAAAACACAAGGAAGGCAAGTCAGAAGTAGCTATATTTGCTAAATTGGTATTCTGGGGGGTTTTTAGATGTGAAAATTACTTTATAAGTTGTCTGGACCAACAATTACATCCATGTAAATCTCACTGCCTTTAAAAGTATGGTAAGACAGTAAATGCAGCATAGGAAGAGGACCTTTACTTGGAAAGAGAAATTTATTATCACTGTGGATCAGAAAGCATGAGCACACAGTTTTGTACATGAAAACACCTTCTGTATGTTTCAAATCTTAACTTTTCCCAAGCTGCTGTTCATAAAAAGGCTGTTAAAAAGCAAACACAAAAGTCTGTTTGGCTTTTTAGCAGAAAAGTTTATAAGAAAACTGCAAATTATGGCACAGTACCAGTAGAATATGGAGCACAGTCCTGGCTTTCAAAGCTAATATGACAGTACTGGTGCATCCAAAAAATGGCTTTATCTACCTAGATCTTTCCATTACCTGGTTTCATTACTTGGCTCCTACCAGCAGTGCTTGTGGAAATAGATTTTACATTTTTTAGTGTCACAAGATGACATTAGGTAGCATGCATTATTGAACTGCCCTATAACCATAATTAAAAATAAGAAATGAAAAGAATCAGTCACAAGAAGACCTGTCTGCCAATCACAGGAGCATGGATTTTGTGCAATGTCATGCTCCAGAAAGTCTATCAGCAAGACATCATCTCCACCAGAAAGGGGACAAAACACTTTGAGAGAAACACATTACTCGTGCTTAGTCTGAGTCTTATATCTAATGGCATCATGGAGCAAATCCTGTTCAAGGATCCCCAATCCAATGGTCCATTTTGAACAACTGTTAAACAAAGATACACAATCATGTTAGTTTTTACTCATTTGACTCTAAGCGTCAACACTGAAAAAAACTGAACATGGCATTTCTTTGCAGATTGCAAATGCACCCACAGCTGCTGGGGAATTTTCTCTTTCTCCCAGCCACCAGTAATGACACCTCCCAGCAAATATTAGTCAGAAAGTTTCTGATTTCTCAAGCTTTCACTGAGTGTCACCAGAATTAAATACAGAAAGAGTACGCAAATAGTAATGTTTGGCCTATTTTTGACACCTCTTTAATAGCAAGGAAATGAAAGTAAAATATGAAACTACTTGAGGAAACTCCCCAAATTTGGAGCAGTTAATTTCTTTGTTGAAATGGGCTTTTTGTTAAATTTAAATGGATGGTGAAAATAGATAGTGAAAATGCTGCAGTTTTGACCAGTCCTTTTACTGGCAATATTTAGAAAAAAGCCTTGATGTTGTACATATGATCCGTCTGAAATTTTCAAAACTAGATTATTTCACATTCTGGTATCAAACTGAAATTTTATTTAAAAATCATTCATCAATTTTTTTCTACTAAAAGTTTTGTAAAAACTGGATTTAAAATTAAGTGATAAATTAGTTACTTTTTAATACCAGATTCAGGATTTTACAAATTCTCCATTTTGGGGGGAATAATTATTTAATATTTCAGGGGGTTTTTTTCTTGCAATGTAGAAGGCTGATTCTGCACTGCTTAAACTATAAGGGGCAAAATAGCAGGGAAAGCATTTTATTAACTCTCTTAACAAACTTTTAAAGTGTTTTATAAATTCCAGTTCCAATTGCATGGCTTTCTTGCCATGTATGTGGAAAGTATTGAAAAAGTGGATTTAGTGCATTATTTCATCGCTCCAAAATCAATCAAAATTCCTTTCCAATCTTAATTTAATTTTCTCTGCGCAGTCTGGTTTACATTTTTTGAGGAAGCCTTTGGAAAGTAGGAAACTGAAAATCTCTTTCCTTATGCCTAGTTTGGGAATGAACCACAGATGATGGAGATGAAAGGACAATGCCTTAGATAATTCAAGGATCTGAAGGAGGCAGCGAGGTGGCAGCAGGAATATTCACTCACTGGTTTTAAGGTCAAGGTACCTGCCCAGATTCTCTGGTCCTCTTATACTCAATGGAGATGGTCATGCTGCCAAACATTAGGGTCTGGAGGTTTTAGGAAACTTGTCTCTGATTGTAGAGGAGCCAACATAGCCAACATAAGCCTCTACAATGCCACAAGAGAACATTTGCTGCTTGTGAAAAAGAGATTGATGACATAATTATTCTAATTAGCACAGAACTAAAGCCCCTCTGGAAGTGTAAGAGTTTAGCAGCAGCCTATGTTATATGCATTATTTAATTTAAATAGTCTCCAAAAGCACATACCCATAAATGTGTCCTTGTTAATCTACTTGTGCCATTGCAATTGCAGGCAGATTTCCCACTAGGTTCGAGGAAGACAAGCACAAAAAAGTTGATTTTTATATAGAAAAGATTTCTTTTTTCTTAAATTAATCTTTGAAGTCCATAAGGCTCTCATCAAGAAAGGGGGGGAGGGGGGGAAGATTATTTTTATGACTACTAATATGTTTGGGGAAGACAGAATGCCTCCCTTAAGAGAAAATTTGTATTCCTCTAACACTTAATATTCTAAGGAGCAAACCCATGTCTGTTGAGGAAGCCCCTGCATGCCTCCTTGTGTGCTGCTTCTGTGTTTCTCGTCTATTATTAAATAGCTCTATTTCAATCACTTTAAATAAATAATATTTAGCTAGTGATATGAGCCATGAAAGTCTGGACTTCCACCACTGCTTTTGTGCCTTTGGGGAATTAAATAAGGGAAAGTATTAATCCAGTTTCCATAAAACAGGAATATGTACTGAAAGATGAGCGGGTGGTTGAGTGCTTTGGGGGACAATGAATGATTTGAACTGTAAAAAATTATTTCAAAATGAACAATGAAAGAAGAGGAATAAATTGATTAAATTCTAGCAAAGACAAAAAGCACTTAGCAATTCCCCTGGCAAGGAAGATCATAACTATTTAAGTTGTTTAAATCCATAACATTTTTTCTTCAAAAATCATCAGTACAACATTTATGAATGGAACCGCCAAGTTATGTAATACTATCACATTTTTCATAAAATCAGGCCAAAGCTTTATAGATTCCAACTCCTCCAAACTTCTGTAGTCTTTGCAGAACTGTTTTCCAGTGACATTACAGCTACCTTCACTGTTCAAGTGATTTCTCCACACTGATAAAGCGGTTTCGAAGGCAAAGGTTGATTTTTCTGTCCCATCACTCTGTGAAGTCTGTATAAAATCTGCTGTACTAGCTTCGGCTTTCTGTGAGTCCTGCTGTTTCTAGACTGCCAGAAAAGGCCTTTAGCCTTTCCCACTTCCCAGACCATTTCTTCTAGGCATGGCAGGACTCACTTGCCTCCAGGCCGAATTTAAGTTTGGTGCTTTCCCTGGAGGTCACTCTTGGCTCCTGTGTGTCCTACACAATGCGTGTGTTGGAGGGAGTGTTTTGTGTGGCGGTGGATACAGAGCTGGGGAATTTGTCAGGCAGGACTATTGGAACAGTCAAAATAATAAAAAAAGAGAAGCCAAACAGTGCTGAAACCCCATTTGGGCACATAGGTCTGTGTTCACTATGCCCTAACCTACTTAATGTTCTGGTATTGCATAGGTGAGATTAGTTGCCCGTGATGGGATGCTTACATTAACATTTTCATACATCCCTACAGAGAAATCAGGAATTGCACAGTCGCAAGGATTGCATTTGTAGCCCAATTGCATTAAGTAATTTTACTTATTAGACAGGAAGGTTGTTTGCTTTATGTGATGAAAGTGATTGTAAAAACAGAAATTAGTCATGCCACAAAAAAGTCCATCAGAAACCTGCGATAACTTCTTACATTGAAGTAAAAACACCTGAAAGACAGAAATGCTGTTATCAAGATGATTATACATATATCTTAGTAATATAAATTACTATGTATACTATCATTATATGACATTTGTTTTTATTACACCTAAAATTTTGCTTTTCATCTTAGATACCTTATTTGAGAGTTTAAGTCTGTGCTTTCCAATCTAAAAGCACAGTAGTTTATTGTTGTTTATAAATAGTTTGGATTGATGCTGTGGACAATCAAGAAATTTCTGGTGGGGAATATTATGAAGTTCTTTGTGGCATATGTCAAAATACACCAGACTACAAAGATCTCTTAATTGATCTACGTAACTTTTACCTCCATCTTCCATAATTAGCTGAGGTGGTTTCCATTGAACTCTAGCTTTTGTAGAGAGCTGTTAACTGTAACAGTCTCTGTGAGTGTAAAATACCAGGGAATCTGATGAGTAGCTGAGGCTGGAAGGAACCACTGAGGTCATGTAGTACAATCCCCTTTGCTCAAAACAGTATCAGCTGAGGGAGGTTGCTCAGGATTGTGTCAATTTGCATTTTGAATGTCTCCAAGGATGCAGACTCTGCAACCTCTCTGGGCAAACCATTTCACCCTTGAATTTTCTTTTGAAGACAAGGGTTGTAGCCCTGCTTTTTCCAGGATACTCCACTCAGGGTCCTGCTCTTCACCATCTCATTGCCAGAGCAACAAAGGTTGCCCCTGACCTTCACATCCTTGACCAGTTCTTCCTTTTTAGTAAGTGCAGGGACATTACTGTATGTCCCTGTGGTATATTACTGTATGTTCAGAGACACATCCACATTGGATTTCCAAAAAAGAGTGTGAGAGCTTCCACCATCATTTTGTCCTCTTGGCATGTCTTTATTGATGTGCATACAGTTGAGGTAGACCTCCTTAAATTTTAAATCCTGTTTTGTTTTTTTTTCAAGGTCTTAAAAAAAGGAGAGAGAGATAAAACTCAACTTATGTATCCCTGCCACAGTAAAGTGCTGCTTTTTTTCACCAAGGTCCAATACCCCTAAAGTAGATATTAATGAAAAGCATAATGAAAATAAGTCCAGTTTAAGACTGGAGAAATCTAAATAGTACGGATTAGGTTGAAGATAAAACTGGTACCATTCAGAGCTTGGTTAACACTATTAAAAGACAAATTCAAACACAATATCCTTTAAACACCTTCAAATCTCTGTTTGTCAGTGAAGAAAAGCACAGTTTGAACTTTGAAGGATTTATCAAAGATGTTGCACTGAATTTTTGGCACAGATATATCATTGCTAGACTTATCTTCATAAGGGCATATATTTACTCCAGGCCCGTATCAGGTTATGACTGATTTCCTGCTAATAGCACTGTTGTCACTACCCTGTAATAAAGGTGATATTCTGCTGCAGAACAAAGATATTGTACTTTATTCAGTAAAAGACTGAGATTAACTTGTGTAATAAATAGACCTCCAAAATTGCAGTTAGGAAGATTTTTTTGATTTCTGAAGGGCCTAAGCTGTTCATCATAAAGTCCTTGAACATCAAACTTCTTTACTAGAGTTACTGGAGAGAAGCAGGCTGCAGGAGGAGTTATACATGTTTATACTCCTGAGTTTGCATTTTTTTCAGTTATTAAAAGATGAGTCAAGAAGCTGTAAATGACACAGAATAAAAGCTCACCCCAGGCAATTGTCTTTTGTTGAGCAGCAGAATTCAAGAATAGCAGGTTTTAGATGTAAAGCCTGCTGGTAAGAGTAGTTGGAGGGAGGCTTCCATGCCAGCTGTGTCCTGGGTATCAGCAAGGTTTGGACAGCAGCACCCTCACCCCAACTTCCACACCAGATCCTGCACTGTCCAGGGAGTGGCTGGTCCTGTGATTGTAAGGTGTGGAAGGTGCAATGCTCTGTGAGGAGAGGGTTGCGATTTCAGAGGGTTTTGTTGTTTTGGGGTACATTGAGGTTTTTGGTTCTTTTTCTTTGGGGATTATTGTAAAGCTGATTCTCCTTCAAGTAGTTCTGCCTCTGTGTAAGGGCTGAAAGAAATGTTGCTGATGGAAAATGTGCAATTATTTCTCAAATACAGAGAAGTTGAAGGAAATGGAAACCCAGCTGGTACTTTACATAAATGGTTTTCGTCAGCCAGCAATTCCCTAGGATTTGCAAAGCTAGCAAAAGATTCATCTTCAGTTTTCACCATTTTCTTACATAAATCATGAGGCATGTGAATTGCTTTTGGTTAATGGTTCCTGTGTAGATTCATTTTCATCAGCTTGTTCAGGCCCTGAAAAGAATATTCTAGAAGTTTTTTCTTGCCGTTGTCTGAGAGTTTCAGTTCAATTACATCTCCATGTATACTCCTTTCAGGTGATGATGACTACAGCCAAGAATGACAGAGGAATTGTTCATTACAATGGTAAGTGGCAGCATTGGGATACTTGGATTCAGCCAGAATTTAGAAATATTAAAGTACAATTAATAACAGACCTGTGACTGAGGCATTCACCTTTCCTTTAATTAAAAAAGAGACGATTTTTCTTTTCTGTTAACAGGTACTTACCACTAGCTTTAAAAAAGTCATAACATAAATGCACACATTCATGGACTGTTTTTTTCTATGACATTAACATACTTTGGTTTTTTTATTAAAAAAAAAAATAAAAAGAGAGGCTAGCAATTGAATTTGAATTCATGGAGGGACTGTGCACAGCAAGGACTCTGAATTTCACTGGATTTTCATTACTTTTGTAGAGAAATTATATGCCTCTCTAAATAAATACCAAAAGCAATAAAGACTACTTAACAGAAATAGGATGTATTGTTTATGGTAGATGAAACTGCTACAAATCAGTCTCAAAAGCTGATCAGACTTTTGTTACTTTAATATATTTGCATATGGGCGTGTGTTTGTATTGCTAGTATACTATTCCAAAGAAAGGTGAAGACAGCTCACACTGAATGTGGCAGATCGGGCTTGTAGCACCAGCATTCAGGCATCTTTATTTCCCTTGTCAGCTTTGTTCCTTTCCATTTTTTTTGGAAGGAAGACTGAGTATCATTGGAAGAGAAATGTGCCAGTCTCAAAACGATGGTAATATTTTGAAGAACAATAATACTTATATGAAAAATTTATAAGGAAAGACAAACCAAAAAAGTATAACAAATATTCAAGGACATTATTATGCAAAATAATACAAGCATATGATTAGAAAGAAGCTATTATAATGTTGCAGACAATATTCAGATAGGGAAACATATAAAGAAGATAAGAAAAAGGGAAGAATGGGAGATGAAAGAGATGAAAGAACTATTATCAAAAGGTAGATATTAAAATTCTGATTAAGTGGTAATATGATAGCTGTTTAACTGGTCTGACCACAGAAAACATTGTGCTCTACAATTAAGATCCAATAAAACTTGGGTTTTTAAATACCAAGCACAATCAAACATATGAATACATTTAATAAAATATTAATATATTAAATATTAATGTTATTAGTATTGTATATTTGTATATTAAAGTTATATTAGTCTAAAACACAGATGAAAAATATCCATAAAACAGGATTGCTGGCAGCCCTTAGTATTTGATTAAAAGCATGGCTGTCCAAACAAATATACTTTGAAGAAGTATTGGAAAGTTCTTGTTTTTCACTGTTACAGGATTACCTGTGAGACTTCATAAGGCAATCCCAGCTTGTATAACACTAAAAAGCATACATTTTTATAAAACATTTTTTTCTAGAAGAACAATGATTTTTCCAGTCAGAACTTGTGAGATTGATTCTAATGACACATACACAAAGCTATCCTGAATAGAAACCTGTGTTAAGGAAGAGCAGACTCAGCCTTTGATTTCTCAGATTCTTGGCAGCATTGTCCATGTTTTAAAAAATGAAAATACTCGTCTTTATCTCTCTGACATAAAAAAATATCTTTGCATAGTAATGGCAAAACTGGAAGCTGTCATCTACTGATCAACTGACACAGAGGGACCAGTGTGTAAACAGAAGTGATCTGTGTTTTTCTAGCATCTTCTCTTGACTAACTGAAAGTCACACTGACTTAAAAAGAGTAATTTCTATACTTATCTGGTGTAGGAATATAAGTTCTAATGCCAAAGGTGACCAAGTGGGACGCAGCAAGATGATGAGTTGTTATGCCAGAAAAGACGACAAAGCTGGTGACCTATTCAGGAGGAAAGGTACAAAGGAGAGGAAATTATTTGAGCATGGTGCCCACACAACTCCATGCTTTCTGCTTAGTAGCGTAAATATTTATGTACATATATATATGGCACAATAAACTCCAGTCCCAAGCTTTTATCATGTATGGGAACATTTATGTCTATTGCTCTCATAGGTCTTAAAAATAGGATTCACAATGGACACCTCTAGAAACGTCACTGATTGTTTAAAATACTGTTCTCCAGGGTAATGCTGACAATAAGGTAATAAATAAGCATGACTTTGAAATGCCCATAACAAATATTATAAATAGAAGTATAAATAAACTTTATTTGTTTTATGTACAAATCCTTTTGGTTTGTTAATAATTACTGCTGCATAATTTATTCCCTCCAGCCTCGGAGAGCTTTAACAGCTCCTTTTCTTTTCCATCCCCTGGACAGGCTATTTAGAGAAAGAAAGTGCTCCAATGCTTAGATGGCTGAAACTTGTTCCAGTTTCAATTTTGGTGGCGTTTGGGAAATGATATTGCTTATGATTACGTTTGATGTTACGAAGATGTTAGGTGTTATGAAATTATTTACATAGCACTCACTCTGAAAATGGCTGCATCATTAGTGAATCCATCAGCGAGGATGCATCTCACTGAGGTGTTTGTAAAAGCCTTAGAAAAGATAGAGAGACACAACTGTCCAATTTCCAGGTGTTTAAATACCTCACATCCAAAAACTGTGAAATACTCCTGGACCACCCTGACAGTAGCGTGTGTGCAAGGTTTGTCTGCTGTTTTCCTTCCCTCCCTGATCATCAGGACAATAATTTGCTCCTCTGTGAGGCAAGCTGCACTCAGATTTCAGCATGAATTTGAACAAAACCTCTAAGTGTCTCTTCCACTCTGCTAGACACAACTGCTAACTTAAGGACAAATTCAGAAGTCATAGGATTTACAACGGATTCTGAGAAAAAAGACTGAGAACTGAATATGGGAAAAAAAAATCACTCTGGATTAACTGCAATTCACTAACCATAACCCCACCCTCTAATCAGAAAAGGGGCTTATATGCCTAGGTGGCTTGGAGCATTCGCCTCAGGTGGGCTGGAAGTAATTAAGTATTTTTGCGCCTGGGTATCTGTAAGCCAAATTCTATGATAGCTTTACTAAGGTAAGAGAGGCAGACAAAAACTGCTCTGGCTGAATACCAAAGTCTGCAGGGAAAGAAAATCTGGGAAAATGGTCCCAATAATTGCTTGCAGCCAGGACATAATCACCTGAAATGTTCAATAGCAATATCTTGATTGCTTGAATATTAGCTGGGCAGTGTTCTGGGAGATCCTGACAGATCTCCTCTTGGCAAGATGAGGCTACCTGTGTCTTTCATCTCATTATCTCAAAGCACTTTACAGATGCAAAATGATTTGCAAAGCAATTCTCCTTATCTACATTGCACAAATTATTAAGGCAAAGGGTAGAGAGACCTAGAAAGTACTCCTGGGTCACTTAGAATGAGCCAAAAAATGTCCTATACATAAGCAGTAAACACTCTTAAAAGCAGAAATGTCTTTGAACTTTAAGGGAATGAATGCTTTTCTCTGCATATCTGGTAAGCAGCATCTGTCTGTCTTGTCCCAAACATGTGGGCAAACATTCCCTTTCTTTTTCCTGGACATGCTGTACCCAGCTGCAGGCCAGCTGCAGGCCAGCTGCACCTGGGCCCCAGGACCTTCCCTCTAGGCACAGCAGGACCCATTTCTTCCCATTCCCTCCAGGCAGGATTGAAGATGTGTGAAGCTTGGTGTTTTCTGGTCAGTCAGCGCTGCCTCTTGAGTGTCTTCCACAATACCTGTGTCATCAGGAGTATTTTGTGTGGCCATGGCCACACAGCCAGGCCCTTTGCTGAGCAGGAGCAGTAGATAGAACAGGCATCCCAGAATATGTTTTGTGATTTCTGTCAAAATAATGCTAATAACAATAAGTAGGAGATCCCATGAATCTGTGCAGACCAGCTCAGATAGTGTCTGGCATCAGGAGGTGCTGATGCTTTTTTGATCCCAGGAAGAAAGGCAAAAGCACTATCAGGAAAGTTAACCATGTTATTAATATCCCACAAAAGGGATAGCAAGTTCTTATGGTCTTATAAGAAGTCTTATGCCCTCTCTGATGCTGGGACCCCCAGTGACACAACACAAGAGTAAATGCACTGAAGGGTGTTAAGGCAAATGCTTTCACTTTCTTGCTCCTCACACCTAGCATACTAGGTGTGCTTCAGTGGGGATTGTTACCTGTTTATTGTGGGATATACTAAGATTTTTAAGGCTATGGATATTCTTTAAAAATGCATGTCTGTCCCATATCTATCTGTTGACGCATAAAAATTGAAAGTAGTTACCTTGGCACACTGATACCTCGGGAGGATTACTGCTTAGATGGTTGTCTCTACATGTAGAAAATGCATTCCAACACAAGCTAAAAACCTTCAGGGAAGGGAGATTTTCAGTAAATTGCAGCTCGAGTCCTGCCTATTGTGGCTCAACTCGAGTAGTTCTAGATTTTTAATATTTTTGTACTGCAAAGCCATATACTGTTTGATAGACAGATTTAAATATATGAAATCACATAGATTGAATTCAGTGCCATTCACAGCCTGACTATTGCAATACATAGACAAATTCAATCAGGTAATTTCCCCAAAGCTTATTAACTGCTCTGAGTTTAAACTGATGTGAGTTAATGAATGTGAGGCTTTTGAAGCTCAGATCCAGTGTTTTTCTAGGTCAGGTACTCTGGGGTGTGAGAGCAGTTAAAATAAATAGTCCATGCTTTTGTCCTAGCAAGTGCATGAAAGGGTCAAATAGACATGTTTTTACCAAATCAGTCTAACAGACCAGTCTTATCTTGTTCTCAAGGTGACACCTTGCAAATTAATTTCTGTGAAATTATTAACACTTTGAAAAATAATGAAGTTAGGTTGTTTTATAAAGTTTATGCCAGAAAAGAAAAAGGTTGACTATTTTAGGGAAACAGTTTTTGAGTGATTGTCAGATAGGTCTTCAAACATAACATGGAAGATATAATCATTTTGAAATACTAGAGAAGAAAAAGACCGTGCAAGATTTAGATACCATCAGCCTAATTTTTTTTTCTCAAAATTTATAGGTAATTTCATCCAGAAAGGTCAAACTCTGCAAGAATTTTTCAAAAGCTGTTTCTTGCCTGAAATAATTAAATGTAAGTTGTACAACAGTTCAGTGGGGCAATCTATGAAACCAGATGGCAGATACAACAGTTCGGGAAGGACTGGTAATAATTCAAGTGTTTAATTTGTTAAAGGTTTTGCAAATCCAGTGAGTGTTTGGATGGAAGTGTTACCCATGCAGGGCTCACATACAAAATGAGCATTATACTACCTCAGATAATGCCTGCTTGAATGAAGAAATTCCATATTGAACAGTATATTTAAATCCCATCTACGAACACTCTTTATTTAGTTAAGCAGAGGTAACGTTCAGTTCCTGAGGAGAGCAGATGGAGAGATGCTCTGGTAAAGAAGAAAGAATGTTCCATCAGTGAGAGCTGCAAAAGCCATATTTCCTGAATCAATTTTTTTTTCCATGAGCATTGCTTTACTAGCAGTTCTTGCTCATACAGTTCTGTAAGAGCAATAAATAGAATATAAATAATCTGTAAACAGAATTGTCAAAGCAAACTCCTGGTAGTGGGAATAGCACTGCTGACTTTTAGTCCTAGTGATGCAATGAAAGATGAAAAACATTGGTACTTTCTGCATCTTGTTACTGAGAAGTAATTTCCCTACTTCTGTTACGTTGAAGAAAAAAAAAAAAAGAATGCGATAGGAATGCCCTGACACATTATGATTAAGGTTATTCTTGAAGGTTTATGAACTTCTGAAAGATGTCATCAGAAACTGCCTGGGTATGAATATAGACAAATATCAAAGTCACTGCATTATCATTTATTTCTACTTATTATTAAAACCTTCAAGCTTCAGTGAAAGGCTATCAAAAACCTGATGATTTCTGCTTCTAAAGCACATGGTAGCTTTCTGGGGTAATAAAAGATTTCTGGTCCATGAGGATCATGAAGAGCAAGCAGAAAAGATAGTTTTGGATGCAGACATTTTATTTCAAGGCAAAAACAGTCTGAACAGATTTTCTCAAGAGAGAACAGCTGGATGAATGGCCCATTAATAAAACTAGTAACATGATAATTTTGTCCTATAGCTCTGATAATCGCATTCTAGATCATTTTTAATTACACAAAGCATGCAGTTATGAAAAGGTCACAAGAAGAACTGTTAGCTACTTTATAAATATCATGAATTCTAGTTGTTTATGTGTTTAATAAGTTTTTCTCTCCCAAGGTTAAAGATATGGCATTAAAGGAACAAATATCCTGGGCTGGTTTTGTAGGCAGTATTTAACATTGCTTATACTGACCAGTTGGTCACATCAGCACATAGACTGACACAACAGGAAAAATCTGGAGGGAAAAACAGCTGGTGGTGAGAGCTCGCTGTCCACAGTATGTGCTTTTCATGGTAATTTATTTTAGAGAGATGTCATAGTCTGGTCCTTTGAGTGAATGGCCATTAGCTGTGATTCTGCATAATGTCTTCCAGGTTTGTTTCAGCTAAGAGGAAACCAGAGGATGTGTTTCAAGACAGTTCCACATGATGAACTAAAGCACAGTCAGTCAGACAAAAGGCAGAGTTGCTTTCAATTGTAGTCACTCTACATCTAAAAAAATATGCTGTTGCAGATACAGCCTGTGACAAGAAATGGGCATTTTAGTGGCTTCTTGCCCTAAAAATGTTCAGCTCCATGTAGCATGCCTAATCTGAGGAATGATGTCTATCTGCTGGACATAAATTGCTGAAGCAGGGCAATAATTAAGGTATTGTCTCCAGTGGAATATTTTAAGCTTTACCTTATTCCTTTGTTTTCAAGAACATGGTATTTCATTTAGCTGAACTGGACATCAGTCAGAAATAACTTGTTAGGATTTGCTCCAAAGCCTGTTCAAGAAACTGCAAAACCTTCTGGAACTGTATGTACCGAGGCACTTCCACATCATTACCTGCTTTGGTGGAAACAGTGTGAAATTATTCTGTGATAGTTGTTCATGCCATGATTAGAAACACCTGAAATACATCTGGGATACATTCTGAGTCCTTGGGTTTGTTGAGATTGAAATAGAAGTTTAAAAAGTCTGAGTGATTGTTAGAGGTTGGGAATTTTTCCATCCTGTGGCTAGAGATACCTTAACGAGCCTTAACGACTGGGTACTTAAGAGATAATGACTGAGTACTTAAGGGACAAAAGACGCACTTAAGAGACTAAAAACATAGCCAGGTGTGGCAAGAGAAGAAAAAGGTGGCTGGCCGCGGGCAGGGACACACTTGTCCCCGGGACTTGGAGGAGACAGCTGCTGTTTCTTTTTTCCCTTCGCTGCTGCCGCGGGAGCTCAGCACTGCTGGGTTTTCCCTCCTTGCTGGAGTCTCTGCTACCCTTTTGTTCGCCCGCTCGAGTGGACAAGCTCTGCCGCCCAGTTTGCTGCCCTGAGATTCCCTGCTGCAGCTCCGCTCGCCGTGCAGCCGCCTCGCCCTCAGCTCCGTTCGCCATCACCGAGGAGCTGAGCTCGCGCCACAGCGCCCCCTGCCGGCCGTGACCGTAACTGCACCAAAGGGGAGGGGCGGTGTCTGGCAGCCCAGAGAAAGCTGCCACCGGGTATCTGTTTCTTTGTTATTGCTACTGGTATTGTTGCTTGTTTTCCTCCTTATAGATACGAGTAAAGAACTGTTATTCCTTTTCCCATATCTCTGCCTGAGAGCCTTTGATTTCGACCTTATAACAATTTGGAGGGAGGGGGGTCATATCCTCTAAGGCAGGTTTCCACCTGCCTTAGCAGATGCCTGTCTTCCAAACCAAGACAGTGAAGGACTTCATGAGATAACACTCCATATTCAGCATAATAAACATAGAAAATACAAATATTTTAATCTTGTTAAAGAGATAGAAAACAGAACTTTGTTTAGAGAGTTTTGTAACAAATTGTAGTTCTTTCTATTAACAGAAGAATTGAGTAGTATTTCAAACTATATTAATGTTCGTAATCTTTTGCAAGGGGAATCTGAGTCAAGATTTGCAAGAGGCAAGATTTGCAAGAGGAATCTGAGGCAATTTAAAGGATCATTTTTTGGGCTCAAATACTTGAAAGTATTTTCAAGGTACGTAAATTTACTTTTCAGAGGCAGCAGCATAATGAGTGGGCATTTAAACTGCAGATGTAATGTAAGCAACAAATTCAGCAAAGAGGTCCAAAATAATCTCTCCCCACTCTCAAATGCACCACTGGCATCTCAGATTTTGAATGAAAGAAATCTTACGCAGGAACACAGATTGCCTCAGCTGACAGACCATCTCTGTGATGGACTCCTCTCCAAGGCTATCAGGGAGCAAGAATCGCTGCAGTGTCATGTTTTTGTCTCTTTGTTTCTATGCACTTGGTGCATTTTGACTGCATTTTAGGAGAGTAGTGTGGTGGTAGACTTTTTTTTTTCCCCCTGTTTACAGCATCTTTCCCATCTGACAGTTGCAGAACTGTCTTAAGGAGGAAGTGTTGTTCTGTGCAAATCCCTCCTCGGGTGGTTTGTTGCACTTGGCAATTCAACCTCCATGTGAATGGCAAAGAGTGAGCAGAGCTGTTCTTTGTAGTATGGTACACTTTTACTTTTTCTAAAAGAAGAATAACAGTTGCCTAAAAAATTTCATTAACATACACGAAGTTATTAAAATTTTCATGTAGAAGAGCAGACTTAACTATTTGCGCAGTTGGGTTTTTTTCACCAAAATGGTGCTCTGGCTTGTTATGTGGTTAAGTATAAATAGAAAATTATCCACTTCCCCTTATTTCGGTCCAGGCTCAGCATTTGAAGTCTGTAACAAAGCCCATGAGATGGCTGAGTTGTGGGGACCAGAATGCAGTTCCCTCCTCTGCATATGTGTATGTCAACACTCAGCTCCCAGAAGCGAAGGGTACAGGATATTCTGAATTGTTCCTGCGCAGCTACTTCTGCTTCCTTTTGCACTAAGTAATCTAATATGACATATTTACTGGAATGGTAATAGCAGTCCAGGAGTTGTTTACTTTCCCATTCTGTACAGACATTTTCAAGAAGAAAAATTAGAATGTTTAATTTAAAATTTGTCATTTAAAAATGTTTTCACTCATTCAAATTTTTATCTTCATCTTCCAGTTTACTGAACAAATTTAATAAACCTGATGTGCAGATAGAAATTCTGAATACTTAACCAAATACTCAGCTGCTATAGTAACCAAGCTCACTCCCATACATTTTCAGTTCAGAAAACATTAGAGAAGTCACAATGAAGCAGAATCTCAAAGCAGTTCCACTGTATTTGCATTCTGATGGGAGCAGTCTTAGCACTTATCTGCTTTCCATGGGCACAGGGTAGTATTTTCCTACTTTAAAAAATATTGTTATTGCTGATGTAATCAGACAGGTTTGAACAGTTGGATGAAAATGGGTTTAAGGATTGTTTTGTGTGAGGGGCATGTTTATGGCAACAGACGTGTGTCAGCAGCAGTGCTTTTCCCAAGCAGAAAATAAAAAAGAATGTAAGAGATTTTTATCTTGAGCTTAATTCCACAATTTTTTTCTGGGTTTGGAGTTAGTATTGCAAATTATGCTACAAAATAAGGTGTCATTAATATTTCTGAGTTTGTCTTCTCTTTCCTATATTGATAAGTACTCATCGTTTGGATTGGGAAAATTATATGCCAGGCTAAAGCAGGAAGTGCTTTTGATTTCATGTGACCCATCCATCTGCAATTCATAGGTGATCCTGGGTTTTGTGGACATGAGCTATGGGATGAAACTAGAAACTATTGTCCAACCAGGGCAGTCATTGTACGCCCTTAAATATGGCAGATTTTAAATCAAGAAAAAACCTGACAGCAGGTTTAAAATCCAGAAATTGTGGAGCTAGTTCAATTAGAGGCAGATTTCAAACAGTATTTAGAGACTTGAATTTATCTGGGCTTACGGAAGCATTTGACAGATGCCAGTGCAATTCACTTTGGAACATCTTGAAGGTCTATTGCATGCCAACAAAAATCATGAACCTCATCAAAGTTTTATGCCAAGGTTCTGCTTGAACAGTTAAAGTAAATGGGAACTTGCATAAATGGATTAATGAAACTCTCCTGTCAAACATACACTCTTTCAAAATCCCACTGTCAGTCACTGACTTTATTACAATTAAAAAAAAAATTAAAGTTATATGAAACAAGTAAGGCAAACCAGAAAAACACTATACCAGAATACTAAAAGGATACTACCAGCTCTAGCCTTCTAAATTACAAGCACAGACAAAAGCTTTAAAGACTGTATCTCTCTACAAAAATAGACAAAGATACTAACAATAAAAAAATCCTCCAAAAATGGACCTACTGAGCAACAGCTCCCACTGTATCATAGAAGGAGACGATGACATGCAGATAATGACAACTCACCTCTAACTCACAGGAGGATGCCAAGCAAGGGCAGACACCTGAAGCAAAGAATGTCATAAAGTACCAAAGCAGTACCTGGCCTTCAGCAGTTTAAACAAATTTTCATCACCAGTAGACTAGACCATATGTGTCCCAGGTTGTCCCCACAGCCAGGAAGAGGTGTGCTTCAGAATGTACCATGTACTTTTCCCTTCCACGTCTGGGGACCTGCTGGAGGGCACCGATCTTTCCTATCTGTCTGCAGTTCTGGAGTTCCTCACAACAGGAACCCAAAGGTGTGCAGATGTTGTGTGAACCCAAATCTTCTCTCCTCCTATGCATTCAAGATATGGCCATGGAGTTTCCATGAAGAGAAGATAGTACTACAGACCAAAGTGTGGCTCTCAGAACATGCCTCCATGTCCTCTGTTCAAATGCAGATGTTGGGAGCACACTGAACACACTGAAGGCAGAAGCAAGTGTCTAAATGACCTTGAAAGCAAATGCTTCAGACAAAATCTAGGAATTGGATAGATTAACTGTATAAAGAACACCAAGACTAAAAAGAAATAGCAATAGCTGATCTCCAAAGTGATTCAGATAAGAAACAGTAAGGAAGTGTACCATAACTGTATCACAGATAAAGGCACAGCAGCTGCTAGAAAAGGAATGATTGGAACAAATAGACACTACACTGGCACAATGCATACAATTCTTAATCTAAACAGCTAGCCAGAGATTAAAGTTTTGTAGATTACTCCAGATAATGGGAGAACCTGAGGTTTAAGTCCAGCATTTTTCTTCCTCTGATTGTTCTGCAAGCTTTTGTTCATAAGAATGGACAAGTTGTTTTCTCGTCCACAACAAAGGTTGTCTCAGCCACTGTAAATATTTTTATTTGCCCAGTACAAGGCTTCTCTTGGCCAGGAATGGCAAAACTCTTGCTGGCCTTTCCCCCTCCCACAATGCTGCCCTTGCTGCTTTTGTAGGCTTGTCCTACAAATTTTCTCACACCACCCAGCTCTCTCTCTCCCCATCATCTCCCACTCATGCATGCAGAGACACCTGCCTGTGTAGGACTATGCTCAGCAAAATTTCCATTTCCAAGTACTTTGAAATACCTGAGCTGCATTTGCCTTTAATGTAGAAATAGTGATGGGTGGTTAAAGAGAACTATTTGCCTTCTGACTTTCAGGGAAGAATTTAATGACTTCTCATAATCGCTTTATGTAAAGTGGTGGTGCCCAACAGCTTCAGAAAGTTGTAAAGCAGACTGCAGTAGTAGATACATCTGACCTTGTCTGAGACATAAGGATATCTGATATTTCAGAATTTCACTATTACTCAGCTATCTAAACGTGCAGATAGGTATCAAGTGGGATCTACAAAAATGCTGGCACCTACATTACATTATAAAGCTACCCCTGAGGAACTGGTTCAAAGCCATTGTAGTCATGGAGCAATTACTATTGACATTATTAGGATTCTGTTTAGATTAATGTTGCACAGTTCTTCGCTGCCCTTTGCTGTCTCTGTTCCTGTGATTTGAATTGTTCTTTCAAGGCATTGCAAAAAAAGGATGGAAATGTTAGCAGCAATGCATGGGAAACTGAATACTTATCCTTCTGGTTTTGACAGCATCTGTTTAACACAAGAAGAAAAATATTTTTTTTAATACATTGATCGAATTGTTCTGGTCAGATCTTTAAAATGCCACTACATCTCTTACAAAATATCTAAACCAATAATGAAATATTCCAACATGTTGGAAAAGGAATAAACATGCATGCCTAATGACAAGGAGTAATGTCAAAATCCCCTCTAGCTGTCCTAGGCATAAAACCGAATACATTAAATAAAACATGACTGTATCAAGTCACCTGCAGAATAAATAAGGGGATAAGACTTTTGTTGAGTTGTTTTTTGATTTGGTTTTGTTTTGGGTTTCTTTTTGGTTGGTTGGTTGGCTGGTTGGGTTTTTTTACGGGTTATGTGATTGGATAATGTCTGAATTGGGCAGCAAAAAAAACCAAAAGAAGGTTAAAAGGAAGATGGAATAAAAAACTAAGAAACAGGAGATGATTCTTTCACAATTTTGTAGTGTTTGAGAGAGCAGAGGGATGATAAATTGAAAGCAAGTGTAGTGGTGCATGATTGGTCTGCAAAGGTGGACAGTTAATTTTGAATTTAAAAGAGTTTAAACCTGTGATGGTTAAAGAGGAACACAGTGTACAGAACTGCTCTATATCAGACCCAAAGCCTGCACCAAGTTCATTGCTATGAACTCTTACCCACAGTGACACTAATGTGACTGAAGACGTATTTCCAGCATTATCTCTACTCACAGAGAAGAATTGGCTGCAAAAAGTCTAATCAGAACATGTTAGTGATGCATGTGACTTAGTTTTCTACTTCCAGCTGCAAAGGTAATGTGTCAAGTTGCCTCTTCCTCATATATTTTAGAAAAAATACAGTTTTCTTTGTGCAAATATCTTAATTTTCTTTCAGCGATAGATCTATGAGGTTATTAAATTACTTGAAATTACATGTCAGCTTTTCTAAAGTTTGGACATGGATCAAGAACATTTAGCTTTCTAAGAGTACATAGAGATCTGTGCATTCTTTGATTTGCTCTTTGACATAAAATGTTAATAACTACAGTGATAACTTCCTCTATCTATAATGATTTTAGAGATTGTAAGTATTGAGAAAGGTTTCAATACTGTGACTGGGTTTGCCTCTGGTAATTGAAAGATAAATCCTGCTCTTTCAGAGCAGATTAACTCTGTACAACCTCTCCAGAGGCTATGACCTGCCTGAAGAAACCAGATGCAAAAGGATTCGCTCACAGCTCTGGCAGTTTTTGAAAGCATACAGCAGGTATTTTGTGAAGGTAGAATTAAAATCTGCTCTGTGCATAAAATCTGATGCATTTGAACATGAGATTTTCCAGAGCAAAATGCAAGTGAAGAAGTGCAATTGAGGCGCTTTGACTCAGATCAAGGTGCTGTAGAGGTACAGGTAAGGAGGATCGCACCCACGCCAGGTTACTGCGGGACAGTAACAACACGGTCAGATTGGTGGGAGCAGGATAGCCCCAAGTTCTGTGGGAAGATATTTTCCATAGGGTTCACTAAAGTCCCAATTCTAACCCCCACCAATTTCCTTCAAGACTGAGAAGGTGTTGTAATGGAAAAGATGCTGATGGAAATGAGCCCTTATCGGCTAAAGTAGGTGGAAGGCCTCTAGGTACTGTCTCCATTAATCCTTGTCATTAAGATGTAATTCTTTCAACCTTTTAAAAATTGACAAAATTGCATTTAATTTATACATGGGCTGAAGATCTCTGCTGGTTACATTATTTGCAATTAATATGCCAATTTCAGTCCAGTATCAAAATCTAAATTTTCTCAAAACTGCTAAAACCCTCTCAAAAAGTCATGATTTTAGGATGCACTCTTTCTCTAGTCCTCCCATGGCCTGATTTAAATTCACAGCTTGTTGATTCTACTTTTCAAATACTAAAATAAGGTATTAATCCTGTATTACAGACCAAGCAGTATGCTCATAGTCTGTATTCAAGTGACCAAGGTGAAATTAGATTGCATTCTGGTCATTTACTTCAGAGCAAACACCTTCACATGAATAAAACATGTAGAAAGTGTTGGCATTAGCTGTTACAAGTCTTCAAATCCTCTCCAGTAGGTTAAAAATTAGCCTGAAGGACAAGCTTAAGTGATGAAAATGTTATGAAATCCTCAAAACTGGTAATTCAACATTTATTTACATTAACAGCTGGATCACATACAGCAACAAACCTGAAACATAATGCAATTCTCTAGCATAGGTATTCCTGTACGACACTGTGACACATAATCATGCAAATGAAAAATTACTCAAACCACTTACATAATTTACAAAAAAAAAAAAAATTAACAAAAAAAAAAGATTCGATATGGATTTAGGCTGAAGGAGATAACTTTGCAGAAATGACAAAGCAATGCTGGCAGCTAATGCAGTGGTTTTACTGGAGTGAGATGAGGAAATGTGTCTGAATATGCAATACAGGTGTGTGTCTTCAGCATCATTGTAGAATGGCATGAAGTCTTTCCTGGATATGCCTTTATTTAATACACATGGACACAAAATATCTCATACTAGATAGCTAGCATGAGCTATTTTGTCATCTAAAATGAGAACAAAACATAATGACTAAAGAGAATATAGCTATTTGAGATTAATGTTGAGTCAGTTTGTTTGCTCTGCAGAAAGACTTCCCCATAAAATAGTAAGTGAAAGTGAAATAAGGGAGGAGAACAATAATATGTGTTATGAAAAATAAGATGTAAAATCATTATGTTTCAGCAGCAGTAGATGAGTAAAGTAGAAGTGATTTGACCTCTCTATGGTTTATTTTTATCACTTATACTCCTAGAGATAATGATGGATTAATGTGCATGTCTTTTGTATTTGGATACACACTTTTTGTATTTGGAGGCTAACATATATTCAATGAAGTTCAGCTCCTCCAGAGGCAACTGAAAGAAATTATAACCAAAATGATCTGAATATCTTCTTCGGAGTAAATGGAGAAATTTGGCCTGTGGTTTATTTTTTTTCAAATGAACAACCTATCATAGGGCTAATGTCTACAGGAAGATACTTTCAGAACAAGATTGAGGAAATGAAAGGGCAGAGTTATTTAGAAGACCAAAAAAAAAAAATAAAAATAGGTTTACTGTTCTAGAGGGCTTATTGACCCCCATTGTAATCTACTACACAATGTATTTTTAAAGATACTGTTATAAAGTTCCTTTTGGGGACATTGTGTTTGCTAATTAACACCCCAATTTTTTTTGTAGAACAAGGGACTAAACAAGCTATGTTGAAATTAGACCTGCTCTGATTTCAGATGCCTGTTCAAATATAATTTTTTTTCACAGGGGAGGCAGCTGCAAGTTCCTCATATGTCAGTTCTTAAAAATAGAGAGATCAAAGAGATCAGAGAGTATTTTACAGTCATGTAAACTTGTGCTGTAAGTATAAATGTTTCTTACCAGCTTTCAGGGATTATCATTTTTATGCCACACTAATTATAATAATGTAAATAGCACAATTTTTCTGCCAATTCCAGAAGAACTGTAAAAATTCAGTTAATTTGCCAATATTCTTCGTTCTTTCTCCTCTTCTGCTTCTTCCACTCCGTCTGTGGTCTTCCCAGGCCACACAGACTAAATACAAAATCTAACCATTGTCTGTTACAATATCTGTAAGGATATAGCAATTGGTGAAGAACATCTGTATGCATCACAGTGGGTGTTTACAGTACCTCAGGTATTTTGATGTCCACGTGACACAGTTATTCAAGACCAGCTTGCTGCACACGTAAGCCTGGAGCAGCAGCCACCTTTCCTAACTGCAAGTGTTATCAATGCAAACACCTACAGAGCTAGTGGAGAAAAATCCTACTTTTGGGTTGCAATTAAAATACTTGCATCTTACATCCCTCTTAAACTCCTGCATTAGGATGAGATATTAATAAAATGTCTCTGAAGGGAGAATGGCACATAGACCTGTTTATGCAGCTATAGAAATCTACATTTAAATTGGCCAAAAATCCATAGTTCCTCCTCCTAATTGACCTCACACCAGATCACAAGCTATACCATTATGAAACCCTGATGTGTAGAAACCTCAAGACTCTTCAGTGTTTTGTAATTCAGATACTGCTACACCAATCAGGCAAGCAAGCTCCAAGCTCTGCCAGAGAGAAGTGCACAAGAAGCTGTGAGGGAGCATAGCTGGGACAGCTGACCGGAACTGGCCAAAGGGATACCTTGTACCACAGAATGTCATGTCCAGTATATAAAGTGCTGGAGTTACCCAGAAAGGGATCTGATTGTGGTTTGGAGATGAGTTTTGCATTGCTGAGCAAGTGGTGAGCTACTCTATTGTGCATCACTTGTCATTAATGGGTTTTCTCTCTCTCCCTGTCTTTCTCTCTCTCTCTTTTCCCTTTTAATTATTATTATTGGTGGTGTTGCAATATTATATTTTACTTCATTTCAACTATTAAACTGTTCTTATCTCAACCAGGAAGTTTTACTTTTCTTTTCTGATTCTTCTCCCCATCCCACCAGGGTGGGGGAGAAATGAGCGAGTGATTGTGTGGTGCTTAGTTGCCAGTTGCAGTTAATCCACAAGATCATCCCAAGTCACCCAACCTTGCTTTCACTGGCCATACACATTCCCTTTTCCACCTTAGCTCCAGAGAAAGATCACCGGTCAGCCAAGCCAGGCTTCTGCCTCACCAGTGTGACTTCTAACATTTTGGAATTGCATGCTCCTGTGCTCTGAGAAGGTGATGTTTAAAATGTGAGCACACTGGTAGATCCCAGCATCTTCAAAACCATTTTCCCAAGGGGACTTACAAACTAGTTCCCTGAGCAGCCTCAAGTCTCCTCTTTTCACATTCAGAGTTTTGCTGGCTATTTTCCTCCTGTCACCAGCTATTTTAAATTCAACTTCTTCATGGTCCAAAATGTCCACCAATGACCACTTCACTCATGAGGCCTTCTTGTTCGCAAGCAACAAATCAAGGAGGATACCTTTCCTAGCCAGCTCCCTTAGTACCTGTATCAATATATACTCATCTCATACCCATCCTGTGCATGTTCCTCAATGGAAGAGGAGAAAATACCTCTCCCCTCAACCTCAGAAAGGCTAAGTGACCTGGTGTTCCTGCCCTAATCAACAAGGCTGAGAAAGAGGATCTGCTACAAATAGACATTTTGTGGGGAGGCAGAGGGAGATGTGTGAGTAACTGGGGAACAGAGGTTCCTGTTTCAAGCATTACCTTAAGGAGAGAGTCATATTATAGATCATGTTATCATATTTAGAAATACAGGTTGTTTAGGCTTACAAACAAACCACCAGAAATACACATTATTAAAATATAACTGTAAAACTCCCAGTTTTTAACCAGGCCCTCATCTTTTTCCTACTTCTGTATTCAATCAGTAAAAATGTTGCGACAAGTTGAGAGGAAAGAAACACTTCTAATCTGTAATATTATTATATGAAGTTTCATTTTCTTTATTTGTGTTTCTGTCTTGTTACCTACAAATAAATAAAAAAGGAGATATATAAAGAAAGGATCAGTCAGGACACTTAGCTGAGGAAATGCAGGCTGCATCTGAAATAAACAAGTTTAATGCGGTTAACAGTGACAGTTCCACATCAGCCAGAGATGTCACCAAGACTGTCTGCCAGAAAAGAAAAAGGGCTTTGAGCAAGAGGGGAGAAGCTGCCCAGACTGCTGCAGACAGAAGTGCCCAGCAAGGTGAGAATGTGCTGCTTCTCCCAAAACAGACACCTTCACATCAAGCAGAGAACCTGACCATGTCATGCTCAGAGGTTTAGGCTGCCATTACAAAGGTTTCATTTGAAATAGCGTCACATGTTCAATGAGTCTGTACTGTGAAACAGACTTGTTCTAAGCATTGTTTCTTTCCTTTTCCAAGATGTCTCTAAGTCAGACCCATTCCTATCCCAAGTGTTTAGTGGTGCCCCATCAGCTGCTGTGGGACAGGGACATGCCTGAGGAACAAGGAGATGAAGGTGGGCTTAAGGCTGCTCTGGAGCACCACAGCACAACTAAGGAAACAGGGGGATGGATGGTTTCCTTGTGTGAACTGATCTTACATGCTTTGCACTTTCCAGTTCTATCTAGGTTTACTTTTGGATGAAGTCTGGGCAAGTGGAGGTATGTCCTCACACCCCAGGCCTGGATAGAGCAGATAACACCCAGCTGATAGAGAAGGGATGATCACTCAGAACCTGGGTGGAAACAGAGAAGCTGAGCTCCTCAAACTACAGTACAACACTAGAGAGGAGCCCTCAGTCTTCAGGAAGGAGCCAGCCCAGCCAACAGAAGGCACGTGAAAGGCAGAGTGAAAAAGTTATTTGGAAATTAGCAGTAAATGCTTCTGAATTTCTACCATGCTCTACCATAGCATGTTCCTCCTTTCTCACCACCTTTTCTCTTTTTTCTTTTTACTTTCATTTCTTTGCCTCTGCTGACTTCCTCCTTGGTTTACTTGATTTTCTCCATCTGCCTTGTGCCTATTCCTCTGCTTCTCTGCTGCCTGCTCCCCCTCCTCGTTTTCACGTAGCAGCCTGCAAACCCTACTAAACCTGATCTCACATAGCTTCCCATTTTTGCATCTTCCCTTACTGTGAAGCGATCAGTGCAAAGCAAGGTGCATGTCAGTTCTACATCTGTTCTGGCAACAGTTTCTGTTCAAACTTGTCAGGGCAAAAGTGAATTACTGGATTTGGAACTAACCGTGCATTTCATTTTGAGGTATAACATCAAAAAGGTTTATCTCCCATGCTTCGATAGCTTCTGTAAAAGAAGTTCAGGATCTTTTGCTCAGGACCTTTTGATCTTCTGCATCATAACATTATTTACAGGGAGAGTAGAGCTAAACAGTTTCTTGGAGAAACTTGTTGTAAGCCAGTGAATTGCTCATAGCTATGGCATTTTTCAGGCACTGCCAGAAGTAGGGCTGAGACTGAGGATTAGTTGGCCATTCCAGAACAGAACTTCTGCACAGCCTCTTCCTCAGCCGGACGTAGCGGGACTTCTGCAAAACCTTCTCAAGAAATATCAAGATAATGACATCCATTTTGTCATCTAGAAGCCGCTGATGGGCCATGTAAAATGTTGTCTTAAAGCTGCCACTTTTAATGTACCTCTTGGTCAGCACAAATATGGTCTTTCTGCTTAGCTGAATGCTCTGGGAAAGGTTGTCATAGACTGGCTGTCCTGGGAGCCAGTCCCTTCCTTCCAGGCATAAGTTGAACTGCCTGGCTTTCTGGTTTTCCAGCCTCTCAACCAGTTCTTGCAGCACCCACTCATTCACAGCTGGATCTTCATTGTCATAGGCAATAAAGGCATCGTAGCACACATCTGGCAAAGACAAGCGCCGATAGCCCTTCAGCTTGGCAGTGCAGTAGTGGTAACTGTACCACACATCCCAGAAGTAGAGATGGCTCATCACTGAGAACATCATCAAGGCAAGGACGATTGAAGCTGACAGAGCGTACAGGACCAAATATGACGTGTCCAGCTCACAGGTATACAGATCCAAGAAAACCACACTCCTTCCCTTATGTGCCCCTGGGCCAGCACAGGTCACGTCTGTGGCCAGAAGAGGAATGGTCACCTGCGTCTGATTGATCCACCAGACAAACCACACGGCCTCACAGTTACACTTAAAAGGATTGCCATGCAAAAGCAGCATCTTCAGGTTGTTAATGACATTTTCAGGGAAGCTAGATCTCTTAATTACTTCAATCTTGTTTAAGCTGAGGTCCAAGTACCTCAGTCTAAAAGCACGCCTGAGAAAATATTTGGTCAGCCGCTGAATGCGATTGTTCCGGAGCATCAGTTCTTGGAGCGATGAAGTGCAATTTGAAAGTTCTCGGGGAACAGTAGTCAGAAAGTTATTGCTCAGGTCCAGAGTTACTAGGTTCCTCAGAGCGGGGAGGCTTCCCCAGATGAAACTCTTTAGTTGATTATTTGTTAAGTTCAGGATCTTGAGACTGGGAGGCATTTCTTCAAAAACATCATGGGGTAAAAAATGGAGCGAGTTGAAAGAAATATCCAGCTCTTCCAGGCTGGTCAGATTCTTGAAGAAGGCCAC
>VZRN01003601.1:97531-128001 GCA_013397935.1 Dasyornis broadbenti | reverse complement strand
CAGCGCCGCCCGCTGCAGCCGGCGCCGGGCCCGCGGCAGCAGCGCCTGCGCGGGACCGGACGGCGGCCGGGAGGTAGCGCGGGGCTGCCCGGCGCGTCAACTCCATCATCCCTGCAGCGCCCCGCGAACGCGCTCATGAATGAAGGAACACCGCCTTGCCTTCCTGCTGATATCAAGCAGTCGGAAGTGTTTAATTTAAACAATCGTTCTTTTTCAGCGTTTTGGATCTCTCTGAGAGACTTCTTTGGGGGTGAACGTTTAATACACTGGAATGAATGAAATAAAACAGCTGAGAGGCGTAACTGATTTCAGGGAGTTATGTAGGAAGGGATCCTTTATTGATCATGATGTTGATGTGACTGATCAAATACTGAAGTTATGATGTGGATAAGAAGAGGGGTCAGAAAGCCTCCAAACAATGTCTTGCACTTGCAGCTCACTCCGGAGCAAATAAACATGGATCTGAAAAGTGATTTCATGTGCCGTCTGGAGCAGGATCAGGAATTACAGAGGGTAAGTGTGCTTCCTGGGACCTGTCATCCTTGGCCTAGGCTCTTTCTTTTCCAGAAGGGGTTGAACGTAACATAAACGTGTCAGGCTGGATTTCAGCACAAATACACACCACGTTTTCAGAAGTGCTGGATGTTCCACTGGGGTGGATGTGGGGATGAGTTGTGCTGTGCCAGGAAAAAATACAAACTATGGCCTGTTCTTTGGCAGTTTTTCCTTTGTGTAAGGGAAAAGGGTAGAAAAACGAGGCAAAGTATAGACGTGGAGCAGAACAGGCTGACTTTTGGAGATTTTTGAAATATCCTGGATATTTTTTTCCAGATCCAAGAAGAGAGAGAGGCCTTACCTGTGAAGAATTTTGAAAGTGAAATTCTGGATGCAATCCATCACAATTCTGTTGTTGTCATCCGTGGTGCCACTGGTTGTGGCAAAACCACCCAAGTGCCCCAGTACATCCTGGATGAATCTCCCTTCCTTCCATCCCCACTGTGATCATTTTCTTTGTGAGGAGAAGCCAGGGCACGGGACTCTTTGTGTGTGAGGCACAGGTACCATCAGCCAGCAAGAGGTTCAGCCCGGGGCACAAAAAAATGCACCTTTTAATCTGACACCAGGTGACTTTCTCTGGTGAGACCTCACCTGTAGAGCTGCCTCCAGCTCTGTGACCCCCAACGTCAGGACATGGAGCTGTTGGAGCGAGTCCAGAGAAGACCTTGAAAATGCTCCAAGGGCTGGAGCCCCTTTGCTCTGGAGACAAGGCTGGGAGAGCAGGGGGTGTTCAGCTTGGAGAGGAGAAGGCTCAGGGGATGCCTTAGCATCCTTTCCAGGGCCCAAAGGGGCTCCAAGAGAGTTGGAGAGGGACTTTGGACAAGGGGTGGAGGGACAGGACAAGAGGGAATGGCTTCCCACTGATAGAGGGCAGGGTTAGATGGAATATTGGGAAGAAATTGTTCCCTGTGAGTCTGGTGAGGCCTTGGCCCAGGGTGCCCAGAGAAGCTGTGGCTGCCCCATCCCTGGGAGTGTCCAAGGCCAGGTTGGATGGGGCTTGGAGCAACTTGGGACAGTGGAAGGTGTCCCTGCCCATAGCAGGCATTGGAATGAGATAATTTTAAGGTCCCTTCCATCCCAAACCATTCTAGGTTTCTATGATTCTATGCCTTCCTTATCTGCTTGACAGCATTCTGCACTGCCACATGGAGGTGCCCAGCTCAATTGTGGCTTTACTTCTGTCCTGAGGAAAAAAACTGAGAAATACCTGCTTATTAGTGATCCCAAAGCTTGCTGTTACAAAAGGGATTTCTTTTTTTAATTTTGCATTAAGGTATATAAACACAGACATCAGACAGAAGCAGGATTTTACATGCACAGATACTGTCCTAGTGACTCTGATGAACAGATGGACATCCTGATGGTATCATACTGCTGTTTAAACACACAGTGTAGAGTCCTCATGGAGAGGACAAAACACCATCCAGCTGAAAGGGGGTGGAGACAGCTCTTCCTCCTATCTAGGCAAAAGTCATCAGTCTCCTCTTCCAACTGGGAAAAATTTGCTATTTTTTTTAAGAGATCCCAGTCTATCCTGGAATGTGCAGAGCTCCAGGGGAGCAGTGTAAAATGTAGGGCCACATGTGCCTCAGCAAAGCCAGCCCTAACAGGAAGGGGCTTGGGCACATTGCCAGTTCCCTGAAAGAAATCATAGCCCATTGTGTGGGAATGTGCCACGTGGCAGAGAATCCCAGAAAAGGCACCTCCAGATCGACATGGAAGTGAACAATATCATAGGTAGATGTGGCACTTAGGGATGTGGCTGAGAGGTCTTTCTCAACCTGGATGATTCCATGACTCTATGATCAGTGACCATCAGGCCACACAATGCTGTCCAGCTTGGCTTTGGCCTTGACGATGAACTCACTGGAGGCATCAACAAGCGGAAGCCGTGGAGGTCCCATGGGAATGCCAGAAACAACAGTCATTACAGCTTTGGTCTGTGCAACACCAAAACCTGGGTGGACAAAAGTAAAATCAAGACATTTGCAGACCATTTTCCTTAAAGCAGCCTCAATACAGGTGTCAAGAAAAGCAGCAGCATAGATTTTCTGTGTAATCCAGCATCAATCAGACTTCACGCACTTCTCAGAAGCAAGAACAGTATAATTGAAAAGAGGTACCTGTGCTTGCAGACAGGAATGACACTGCAGTAAAAATTACTCCTCCTTACTGCATTTATTCATACGTAGGCATCCCCCAGTGTAGACTCACACAGAGCCAAAACTTGGGAGTAGCAACATCCTGCTCTGTGTCCATAGCTCATGACTCCTTATGCACTTCTGGAAATTTAGTGTTTGCCTCTTTATCTATGAGGCTAAAAACTAATGGAATTCCTCTGAGTCTGAACTCAAGAAATATAATCAGGCTCTAAGACTCAGCAAGATTCGTCAGGGCTTGCATATGTACAGCAAACCCACAGTGAACTGTTCTCTTCATAAAATGTCTGATTTAATTTAATTTAAACATTTCCTGTTTGTTTCAGTCTCCCTACACCACTCTGACTTTGTTGGTTTTAATTGCTTTTTATATTTCAACTTGATTTTGTTTCTAGAAATCATTCAATGTACAGCCTTCAACAAAGTTCCTCCTAAATTACAGCAAGGCAGGAGAGAGAAGTATCAGAGCTGTTCTTCTATTGGGCACCACTATTTTAAAAAATCACTGTAGAAATAAAGCTAGAAGTGAGCTTTTGGAGATGGAAGGAAAACAAACCTAACCAAAAAAAAAAAAACAGCCCACAGAAAGAGCCAGGATAAGAACAAGGGTAAATCACAGAGTCACAGCTTTAAATCTGTGAGATTTCACAGCAGAAGGAAGGAAGGGAGAGTGGAATCTGTCAGGGATGCTTGGTCAGCTCCCTTTGTTGAGCTCCCAGCTGCTATTAAATTGAGAAACAGCAGATACAACAGTTTTTCACTGCAAAATCTTTCAGGAAGGAAGTTCTAAGACTACAGCAACACAGGAGTTTGAGGAGCACAAAGTCTGCACTTTTAGGCATAATGAGGGAAAAAGGCAGTGTTTACCCAGTTTACTTACCCAGTTTGATGACAAAGTTGAGAAATTCCCCAGTGAGAAACTAAAAAAGACCGACAGTAGTTTATTAATACGCTCAAATTTGAAGGTGTAAAATAAATCTAAAGCTACTATATTTTTATCTTATATAAGTCCTGCACAGCTTTGAGAAAAGCCCTTGGCCACCTGGCCAATCTCTGAGAAATACTAATTGAATTCCATTGGAATAGGGGAGGGCTACCACAAATAAAAACACTGGGTACAGATTGTATACTGATGGCTCAGAACTCCCCACAAATCTTCAAACTGCCCAAGAGCAAGAGGGATGAAGACAGTGCTGATTTGGGACAGCTTTCTGCCCTACCTCATGTAGGCTATCCCCAGAATATTCCCAGTCACGGGGCTTGGCCACCGTGGGTTTGTTCAGGGAAAAGGCCAGACCATTGTTCACTTGCACAGATGAGTTTAGACAGTTGAAGTGAGGCAGGTCTTGGTTAACAGGTAGTAAGGAATGGTCAGAAAGGTGAGGAGGGATGAATAACAAGAAGCGGGGTTGGAGATGAAAGAATTTTTCTTTAATAAAGCTGCCTCAGGATGGATGACAAAACCACAAGGAGAACAGCCACAGTACAGCTCGAAGAGAAAGAAGGTTGCTCCCAGCGAGGCCTGGGAAGATGCTGTACCTGATATTTCTGTGCCAAAGAAAGGTCTGGCTTTGCAAAGGCTTGCAACATCAGATTGGTTTGTCGGCCCAAATAGTTGTATGTACTGTCAAAAAACCAAACCAAAAATAGAATTGGTAAATGCAAAGGAGGAACTTAAAAGAGCGAAACAAAAGAAACAACCACAGGCTTTTGCTGTCGATATTGTCATTATTATGAGAGAAATTTGTGCAATCTACGTGTGGTGCAATCTACTGTCAAGCATTTGAAGTATGCCAAGCTCCATGGAAGAATTAGAGAACAGATTTCTCTTCCCAGTGTTTTCCAAATGGAACTGCTTTCCAAAATTAAAAATAAAAAGACACCATCAGGCAATAAGGAAAGTCAATCACTTAATTTTCCAACTGCTTGTTCATTTAATGGATTGTCTAGAGGGGAACACAGATACCACACAGTAATTCATCTAATCAGCATGGTATGAGGGGCAGAGGATAAATCAGATATTAAACTCAGCACAGCCCTTTTCCTCACAGACTGCTCATGTGAACTAATGATTTTAACCTCTCTGGGTTTTGGTTCCTTACCCAATGAAGACAGAAATTATTTCCTACTTTGAAAGTTACCACAAGGATAAAAAGTATGTTGAAACCTTTGGATCAGCTTAGAAACCGCAGCAACAATCATGCAAAGGAACATCATCTGAGATCCCAGGTTATACGACTGTCCCATCACTAGGACTGGGGCTAGATTATGTCTCTGTTTGCCTCTGTGCATCCCCATCCTGCAAAATCCTCCATTTCTGAGATGGAACACGGTCAGGGAAATACTATGCAGATAGTGGAAGATGAAACAGCACAAGGTATGTGTGAGGGGAAGGAGTCCAAGCCATACTGACCTTCCAACTGCTCCATCTGCCCCTACTGCCAGTGCACCCAACAGTTGCTAGTTTGGGGTGGGGGAAGAAAAAAAAGGTAAAAAAATTTTACTTCATGTAATAAAATCAAGTGAAAAAAAGGGGTGGTGGGAGGGAACAGCAAAACTGCCTTGCACCGAGTGTCCAGGGTTACTTCTTCCCCAAGGCTGAAGCAAGAGAGTGCCTTAGAAGTTATTTTTAAGAGAAGCCTCTTACCTCATCCACCCCATAAAGAAATTCAAACTGCCCTGTTTCATTCTTGTTTATGCACTGTGCCAGGTCCAAGAGGTCCGTGTCACTGAACTTCACGCCCCGGAAGGTGGGGATCCGTGCTTTTATCCCATCCAGCAACTCTTCCACACGAACTGTGCAGAACAGCAATCTCGTATGAGGGAACGCAGCCCTGTTCTGGGAGAGTTCCCTGCCTTGTCTCCGAGAGAAAGACTTTGTATTTTGCAAGTTGTTCACTTTCAGCCTAAGCCTAGTAAACTATACAGCTCTAAACCAGCAAGTAAGACAACCAAGAGTAAGACTCTTTTACCAGATCAGAAGTAGTTTAGGAATGAACCAGCAACAAGACATTTAAGACCAAATATAAATTCATGTGTTCAGAAACACCACATAACCTGCTGTCCAGAGCAAATAACCAAAGATCTGTACTCTGTACTTACTCTTCACACCCGTCAGAGGAGGAATGTGATAGTAATAAAATGGAACCTCAGGGGCTTCAGATGCAACCTTCTGTAAGAAAGCAACCAGCTCATCTGGAAGGAAACAATCAGGTATCCTGTAAGAGAATGAGACTATCCATAGGGAGACACAGCAGATTCACAGCATCGGGGCTGTGGAGAGGCCTCAGTTTGTGCAGCACACACAGCGAGTCATACAAAACCCCTCACATGTCATACAATATTGAATGTGACATAAATCGGAAGAAGACCTAAAGAAAGGCAAAGACAATACTTCTTTTAAACCAAACCAGTTTCAGTAGCTCGCATTCATTCTCTCACAGGCGTAACTCAGGCATGCTCTCACATGTGCTGGACCTGTGTGCCAAGTGGTCTCAGCAGAATCACTTGTGTGCAACAGAGGACAGAAGATCAAGTTCATGTTTACCTCCCTGGGTTATTGCTTGGTGAGGATGATGAACAGGGTTTTGGACAACATTTTTTACACCATTTTAGGAATGAAAGAGTTGTTATGGGTGACATTTTTCCTGAGAATCTTGTTCACTGCATCCTTCACAGATCTTAGGCAATTTTCTCATTGACACAGAAGGAAGAAGAATGGCAAAAAACAAACAGTGCTGAACACTCACTGCCACCCTGCTCTCAGCGAGGTTTCTGCTGACTTTTGTGCTGTTTACTTTTGTGCAGTCTGATTTTTTTGCTGCTTTTGTGCAGTCTGATTGCCACTGATTGTGTCCTGGCTATCACTATCAGTCATTCTGGCAACCCACTCTGGTTTCTTCTGGTGCTTTCACATGAACATTTCCGTTCAGAATTCATTTAGACTACTTTTAGTATTTCTTTAAAAAACCTTCACTTCATGTGGTTCTTTTATGCTATTGTCAGGATCTTAGGGACGAAATATTCAGTTTTTAAGTCTTGAGGTAACCTTAGGCAGAAAGACGCAAACCTGATCACCTCAGTAACCAGAGCCACACCTGTGTATCAGCAGTTCCTCAACTTGGTCAGTGCCCAGCAAGGGTCAGCATGGAACCAGCTGCTTCCTAGTGTGGCCCAGATCAAGTGTAAACCCAGACTATCGATTCAGACCACAGACTAGTTAACTACTCTTTCCATAAGCAACTCTTCTGATTACAAGAGGCTAACAAAATACATCCCAAAAGACATCCTTCCCACTTCCTACCGGGACAATTCTGCTCTCTTTCATCTTTAAAAAATACTTTTTGCAGGTTTTGCTTTTCCATGACAGTTGTGCAAACATTATCAGCCAAATATTTTCCAAAGAAAGTAGATGGCATTAATCCTTTACTTATGATGAAGGTTGGGAGGGCAATAAAAAGACCTCAGCAATCACATCAACTCACCTTTGTTTGTGGGTTTGAAGAAGAAGGGGGCTATGACAGCAATGCCACCGGCACCTATGGCTGCTGCATGTCTTGCCTATAAAAGACAGAATGGAAAGTATCTGAAAGTGCAACTGCTTCTATTTATCACACACAGAGTGAAAAATACCATATACACACCAGGTCTTGGCACTCCGGCAGACTCAGTGCTCCCACATGAATGATCACATGATCCAATCTGCACAAAAAAACAAATTCAGAAGGTTTCAGTGATGGTGAAAAACTACCAAGCTGCCAAAATGGCTCACTTCAGCCCAGATAGCCATAGAACAAGAACCTAAAAAAAAAAAGAGTTGAGCCTGTGTTGACCTGATGAGCAGAAACATGGGGAAAATGCTGACCGTGACACGCAGCCGGTGGTGGAAGAAAGAAAACACATTTGTAAACATGAATCATGTGTGACTTCTTGCTGTTGTACTTGCAAGGCTGACAGGAGGGATAAATCTTAGCATTTTATTAGGAAATTGAAATGAAGATATAAAGGATTTAAGGGAAGGCTGAGAAGAGTAAAGGAAATCGAAGTATGTCTTTATTTTCTAAACCTACTTCTGTGCAGACCTACCAGAAGTGTTCAACCTCACAGCAGCACTTTTGACTGCTTGTCTGCTCCTGCCAAGGGAATCCTCTGTGTTCCAGGCCATCAATCCCATTGCTGTTTTTCTCCTCTATATCCATAGGAGAGATGGATATAAAGGCTATGAATCTGAAAGCTGTGATCCTTCAGACCAGTTTATTTCTGCTCATTATCCTTCTCCCCCAAAATACGTCCTCCTCTGCACATCCTCTGACCCAGCAACCAAGAAAAAGGCAGCAGTGAGGGGTACAAAGCTATGACAGGTACAAGAAATGGTGAATGGAGCTGCAATCAGATACACAGCTGCAGATCCAGATTGAATTCTTTTTTCTGTCACTAATTTTGCACCTTTAGGGAAGCAGTTAAGCACTTGACACCTGAGCTTCAGTCACACCAAATAATGTAATACACTAAAATATTCAGAAATGCTCTTGATTTTCATTTCTTCTCAAGACTAAGCAAAGGGCACAGCGCTTCTTTTCCAAGCCCTTTCTCACCACCTGCCCTCTGTGTACCAAGGAGAAGGACTCTCACAAGCTCTCTAAGCAGCAGAAACACTCATCAGCTAACTGGCAATGACAAAAACATATGTCTGTGATAAAGGAGCTGGGGAAAAAAGCCCTGCAATCAGGCATTATTATAACACAAGATCTGGAATCCCCCATTCCCTCTCAGTTACTCACTTGTTTTTTCCTTGGCACATCCATTCTTCTGCTAACTGCTTCCTCTCCTGGATGCTAAGGGACAGGCCTTCTCCTGTTGTGCCATTCACTGTTTGAACACAATACAACACAATACACTGGCTGAGGCCTCACCTACACAGACAAGAACTGACATTTTGGAGTTGGGAAGAATCATTCAGATGAGTATTCTCTGTCAACACAACATTATCTATTCATCTCTGGGAATGTAACCATATGCAGGCAACACTTACTTTGCCCCCTCAGAAATGGGGTGTGGGCAAAACCAAATGCCTTAAGTACCTCTTGCACTTTCTCCACTGGTGAATATAAATGGCCGGGATGATCCCTCATCCCCATTCCCTCCCACTACAGCTCCTATTGGGTAAGATAGGATGTGTTACAGGATTCCCATCCAGCCAAAAGGGCTGTAACACAGTGTCTGTCAAAAAACACTTACCAAAAACGTTCTTCACATTCTGCTCATTTACCAGATAATCCACATACTGACGAATCACTGGGAGGTTAATTTGTCTGCAATAAAAGGAACCACAGCAACCATTAAGTCCCCCCTCCCGCCCCAGTTATTTTAAGCGTAGCGGTTAAGAAACCAAAAAACCGTCATGTATTTTGAAGTCTTGCATTTGTACACACACAGATTACCCAGAGGTCAGAAACTGTTGACATCTATTTAATGTCTGAAGTAGCAGGTCAGCTCTGAATTATTTCTTCCAGTTTCTCTTCCTCATGACAAGTAGTTCACTGTTCCAAACTTTTACTGGGAATTGCTGCAGGCTCATGAGAGCAAAGAGCTTTTTTTTGAAACACAAGAGAAGACATCAAAACCTTTTCATCTTTTGAGGGAAACAGGAGTCCTCTTGAGAGCATGAAGTTATTTGTGCAAGTGCTGGCAAATTGTTAAACTATGCTTATAACTGCTGGATACGGAGAGTGAACCGGCATCCGCTGGATGTGACTTTGACCTCTCTCATTAAAGGATGAGGAAGGCAACTGAATTCCCTGTCAAACAGGGGAAATAGAATTCTAGGGTTATATTCCCTGCAAGACAAACGTATTTAATTGTATAATATTTCACTGTTGTTTTCATTTGTCAAAAATACAGATCAACCCTATGGTCTGGAAATCAATACTGGTGCCTTGACTGGTTTTACAGATCACTCAAAATTCCACAGCTGCCTTCCCAGAACATATCTCATAATGACCATGCAGTCCAGGCAGAGGGCTCAGGTCACTCTGTAAATACCATGTTGCAATAAATTTAAGTTTTATTAAAAATAAAATCAGAAATAAGTTTCCTTTAAAGCAAGAATCAAGCAGTGGATGCAACAGGATGAGTTCCGTGACTGGGATGGAGCAATGTTTTTCAGCACTTAAAGTAAAGTTCACTTTTGGAGATCTGTATTAGCAAATCTCCACTGTCTCTCTCAAAAGCACATTCACATCCCTGACACATCCCCCACCAGAGCTCAGGGCTCTCTGCTGATTCCAAACAACTCGGTCTTGCAACATCAAAATGCAGTGAGGAAGCTTCTGTTTGCCACCCTTGCTCTGAAGAAAGCTGAATTGCAAGTTTCAGTTTGATGTTATTTTCAAAACTGTGCTGCCCTTGCAGTATTTTCTTCAAGTTTAGACCACTTCCATGCACACATACACACACATGACTGCATGCATGACTTAGCTAGGGTAGTGAGAAGTCTAAAAGGCCTTCAGATTCTGACAATTATTTTCTAGCTCTCAAGAGCTCTTTTTAACTAGGACTGTGATTTGCCTTACATAAACGTGAAAACACTGCAATGCCCTACACATGTAACTGTACTACGATTTAATTTGCATCTACGAAGCAACAGAAAAGGAGATATGAGACTAATTCAAACTCTCCAAACCCAGACCCACAGCACTTGCTGGGCAACAGAAGGAAGCAGAGACAAGGGAATCTCACTCTGGTCCTAGTGGGACCAATATAATAGTCCCCTCAATTCCATCAGAGATCTGATTCAAAAAAGAAACCAAAAAAAAACCCAAGAAAACAAGCAGATCAGTTCCAAATAAGAGAGAAGGAAAACAGGGGTGAAAGGAAACAGTAATCGGTGCAACTCTTGACAACTCACCCATCCGGAGTCATTGGCGTGATGGTAGCAGCGACAAGACCCTCTAACTTCTTTCCGGGTGTCATTGAGCTGTTTGGGAAAAAAAGCGATTGCCATCTCTGTTCGAGTGCTGTGAAAGGGTGAAAACCCCGCGGTCTCTGCAGCCGAGCCCGCCGGGCAGGGAGTGCGGTTCTGCAGAGCCGCGGGTTCCGAGCCCTTGCCGAGAGCGCGGATGGGCTCCGGCCCGGCTCCCCTCACCTCGCCCAGCCCCGCCAGCGGCTCCCAGGGCCGCAGCAGCGGCGCTGTGGGAACGGCCGGGCGGGCAGCAGGCGGGGACAGGGGCGGGGGCCGCGGCAGCCGCTGCCGGCCCTGCACAGCCAGCCCTGCTCGGCCCAGCCACAGCCCCGCCGCACCCTCCACATCAGCTTCTCCGTGCTCAGCCCATCTCCACCCAGCCTGCCCCTTCCCAACCCATCCTCTGCCTGCCCCGCAGCCGCCCATGGCTCTTCGGCACAGCCGCGACCCCCGCGGCCTCCTACTGCCCACGCTCTGTGTAAGAGATAAGGCCAGTTTGGGTTATTCATCATTATCTGCAAACTTCAACATCAAAATAAATAAATGAACTTCTAAATATTAATAACAGGATGGAGACAAATATAAAATCTTGGAATTATTTGGGTTGGAAGGGACCTTGAAAGGTCACCCAGTGCTGTGCCCTGCCATGGGCAGGGACACCTTCCACTAGACCAGGTTGCTCCAAGCCCCGTACAGCCTGGCCTCGGACACCTGCAGGGATCCAGGGGCAGCCACAGCTTCTCTGGGCACCCTGTGCCAGTCCCTCACCACCCTCACAGGAAGGAATTTCTTCCAAATATCTCACCTAATGCTGTCTTCTCAGACCTGCCAAGGTGCTGGAAGCACTCCCAATGATGGTGCAGCGTCCCTGCTCTGGGACGCACGGACGGATCCATGTCCCTGTGTGAGAAAGACAAACGGAGCTCAGGCCATCTGCTCCTCGCATGCAGCCCAACATGTGGTTTTACCAGATGTGTACCACATCCAGTGCAGAGTGTGGGCTCCGTGACAGCTGTGCACAGCACAATCCTCTCTGTCCCATCAGAACCGCAACTGGGCCAGGAGTTAAATCTGCTCCCAGTAGATCTGACCAGTAGACTACTTGCACTCCATAAGGCAAGGTACTGCCCCGAATAGATTCATAGCAATAAACTTTAAAAAAAAATTTTTAAAAATTGTCTTCAGTGTGTACACTTTCAGAACTTCCATTAGAGCATGTTTTGTGAGCACCCAGTGCTTGCAGAGAGAACAATCCCCCTTGTGTGATCCAGGAGCACATTTTTCATGTATTCACATAATAATCCCAGGACCCTGGGGCTGTGGTATTCCTCCTCCACTCCAAAAAATGCTCACCGTGGGCTGTTTGCATGCAGAGATCACTTTCTCTGGGGTTTGGCCTTATTAGGAGCTCCTCACAAAGCACATGTATTTCATTTTTCTTAGAGGCTCATCTTGTTCTTCCATAAACCCCCTTTTTCTACACTCTTCTTTTCCCATGGTTACTTTCTTTTTCTCCAGGCTCAGTAGTTCCAGCTCTCACATCTTCCACCTCCCCAAAGCACCAGTGTATTTCTGGAAGTTCAGAGACAATTCAGTGCTCTACAGAGCCATTTAGAGAAAGTCAACAAGATTTTCTATGTATTTGAATGTAGTTTTAGAGCTGCTTCATGCTGTTGACAGCACAGGAGAGAAGCTTTACAGTGGAGTGGTTTAGAGCTGCTTAGAACTCTGTAGGAGTCACAGATTGGCATAAAAGGGTTTTACAGCTGCCTTGAGCTCTTCAGAGGAATTTTAAAGCTGCGTGGAGGAGTTTAGAGCTGTACAGCAGAGATTTAGAGGCATGTTAGATGCATTTAGAGACATATTAGTGCTGCTTACAGCAACATAGAACAGCTTTGGATCAGTTTAGGAGTGCTCTGAGGTGTTGAGAAGAGGCTTAGAAGAGCTAAAGGAGTTTAGTGCTTTACAGGAGTTCGGCACACTTCACAGGACTTCAGAGCTGCTTAGAACTGTTTATAGGGGGTTTAGAGGAGTTAGATCAACTTAGAGCAGTTCAGAGCGGTTTAAGAGGGCTTCAGAAGAGTTTTAGCACTGTCTCTAGAAAGGAGTTCCAGAACTGCAGAAAGGAGTTCTAGAGCAGTTGCAAGGAAAAGGCCTTGAGATCTATTTTGAAGCATTTTACAGCTACTTTAAGCAGAGTGGTAGTAGTGTTGTTTAGAGGATTTTCAGAGTGGAAATTTTAGAGGAATTTATAACTTCCCACTGTTGTTTATAGCCAATTAGAAGAGTTTTAGACTGTTGAGATGGGTTGTACAGCAGTGTACTGCATTTTAGAGCCCATTAAGCTTTCTAGAGTATTGTGGAGCTCTTTAAAGAAGTCCACACTGGCTTAGCACTCTGGAGTGTCTTAGAATCAGTTAAAAGATTTTAAAAGGTGTAACTTCGGGGTGTAAGAACAGCTGTTTCAGAGCTCCTCAGAAGTGTTTTGTAGCTGTGTAGTGGTATTTTAGAGGGGTTCAGAGTACCTCAGCATATTCAAGGAGGTTTAGAGGTCCTTAGAGGAGTTTAAGAGGCCCAGAGGAAATTCACAGATCTTCAAATCAGTATAGAAGAGTTCTAGATACAATCAGGTGAATCTAAAAGGTGCTTAGAGGAGGTTTATAAAGATGCTAGTGAAGTTTAGAGGACTCAAGCACTTTATGAAGGGATATTAGAGCACCTCAGAACTACTTAGTGAGCCTCTGAGGAGTGCTGGAGGAATTTGGAACTATTTTTCAGATCTTTAGAGCTGTTTCAGGAAGTGTAAAGGTATTTTAAAGGCGGCAATAAAGTGTCGAAGATGTTTAACACGATTCAGTGGCAGTCTAGAGCTGATTAAGAGAGTTTTAGAGTGGTTTAGAGACTGCTTAGAGTTGGTGTAGATTACACCCGGTTTGAGGCAATTGCTTCGTTTGAGAATTACAAAGTTCCCTACAGCTCTTTAGAGCTGATTAAAGGACTTTAGAGCAATTTAGAAGATGTACACAGTAGTTTAGAGATGCCTAAAGGGCATATTAAAATATTAAGATATTAAAATATCTTACAGTAGTTCAGAGACATTTGGAGAAATTTTAGAGCTGGCCCAGCCAGTCACCTCCCCAGGGTGGGGGACTGTCTTCCCATTTTGGTCACTGTTTCTGGCTCCCCTCACAGCCCCTGTCCCTCTCCCCCACTATCACACACTGAGGGTTTCCTGTTTCAGGGCAGTCTTTGTTTACTTGTGGAAGGAATGCAATTAAGAAAATGATGGTAAAGATTCTAAGACTTTCTGAATTACCAGAAAATAAAAGAACTGTGCTTTAGCCAAAATAAATGCTTCACTGGCTTTGGGAATTTACATTCAGGAGAACCTGAATACATGAACTGACATTCAGGTTCCAAAATCTGCACTGTAAATTCCAGGTAAGGCAGAAGCGGAGTTCAAGCTGTCTGCAGCTGCAGCATCTTGTGCGGTGACTGGAAAAGTGTCTTCCCACTTGCCATGAAATAAACAGTACAGTGTCAGTGGTGCCAAGACTCAGAGGGCAATAAGGACACCAGTGAAAGCAGCAATAAAAAGCAGTTGCTATTTTTCCAAAGCAAGTATAGCAATAAAAACACAGTTTTTAATAGACTTAAGCAATTTTTCTATAAGGAAAAGAAGATGAATGTCAAAAGCTTATCTAAATGACTTTGTGAGGTAATTTCAAATAGGGAAGTTATAAACACTCTTTTACTGCCATATGCCAACAAGGTGGATCCATATATTTAATAAGAACTCCATTATTCAAATAAATGATTTGTTGAGGGAGCTTAGTTACTAAAGCCAAATGCTCTGCAAGTTTCCTTTAGACTTTTTGTTGTTGCTGTATAAACTTTTCCAATACTTTCTACACTGACTGTGACTTACCACCCATCCTTTACTTTTATTTTCCCCAAATCACAGTTCTCTACATATATACAGTTTTGACATCTGGGCTTTCTCACTTCTCAAGGGCACTTCTGATCTGCCATAATTACACCGTAGTTTTGCCTCTTTTCTCTGCAATAAGTAAATGTATCCAGACATAACTTTCTTTCAAAGACCTACTCAGAAAGACAGTACCTGTGAAAGTGATGAAATTGTTAAATACCATCATGGCTGGCTGATACTCAGAAGTACAACATCTGGGGAGTTGATGTGATGTCATTGTCCACCTCCCTCCCTCATTTACTCTGCTCTAAATCTAAAGCTTTAAAAATCAAAATAAATAATGACTTCTCAGATCCTAAATTTGCATTTTATACTATTAAGTTTGCTGTTGACTCTACCTGAAAACTTGCCAGTTTAACTGTTCTAGAATTAAGCATAACCTAGAGGATTTTCCCAACTTAGCATTTTCTTAGCTCTCTTACACAGACATTCCCTGAGAGCGAGTTCGAACTATACGCTCTTTAAGGTCTCTTCCAACACAAACCATTCTGTGATTCTCTGATTGAGGCTGCTGTGTCTGCTGCATAAAAAATGATTAAGGCACCAAGTTGTTAATTTTTCAGATGTCAAGATACTTTGCCATTAACAGTCAACAAGGGTATAATCAAATTTATGTCTGGAAATAGAAAGAACTATCAAGGTGCACTGGAGCTGAAGTGACCACTGGCAACCAAGAGAGTGTGAGGGATGTTACTGTTCAAGTGAAGCTCACCTCTGAGCACAACCAATAGTGCCATCTGCTGCAGAGTGCAGTGTTGGCTCATTCTGGGAATGGACAGGAAGAGAGATCGGCTTCTTGAAGAGTCTCTCTCTGGAGGCCTTACTCACATCATCTAAAGAACAGAAGTGCCCACCAAACTCCCACACCCACTACCAACATCCCCACTGTTAGAAGATGGGAGAAGTTCTGATGTGATCCACACTCATGCCAGTAAGATGAGGAAGAAGCTTAGGAGACAAACCCTCAGTTCTAGTTACCTCTTCATGCCTTTTTGGAAGAAGTAGAAATAGTATTTTAATGAAAATATTTTCTTTAACATATTAATCCCTACTCTCTGGGCCTGTTTCCATCATCTCTGGGCATGTTCTCAGGTTCTTGGGACTACATAGGGAAATCCGGAGCTCTCTAGGGCAATTTCTGCATACCTGGGTCTTTTTCAGACTCGTGGGGCTGTTCCCATCATTTCAGAAAAACCCTTCAGCAGAGTCAGGGGCTTAACCCAGGTCCTGGGCAGAGGAGCTGCCATGTAGTGTCACTCCATGCAGCATACAGACTGAAGTAGGCAGAGACTGAGAGGGAGGAAGGCAGAGAAGGAGGAGGCCAAAGCAGGTGAAGAAAAAGAGAAGGAAAAGATCACCTTAACATTCTGGGAAGGGGAATCAAAGAAAGAAAATGCAGCACCCACTGTGCTCCTGCCCAGAAAGCTGTTTCCTCTTCAGAGCTGTTTGCAAACAAGGTCTACGGTCTCTCACTTTAGGCTTAAGTCACTGCTACACCATATAAAAAAAGCAAAAACAGCAATGCAATAAATTTGTGTCAAGAGTGCTTTTTTTCTAGCAAGCACTGTTACCTCTTTCCCTTAATGAGACATTCCTATCTTAAAGATAAAAATTTACCTTGTTTCATGTTCTTGTTTCTGAGAGGAATCTGTCAAGAGCAGAATGTGGATGAATTTGTAGGGGAAGATGAATTAATTTCCTCTCAGCACTCAGAGAGGACTGGAAGTTTCTGTGGATCCAGGTAACTTCTTTCACTGGCTAAAGAAGTTTGCCAAGACAATTGTTTGTGGAGTTCAGTTTCTAGCTAGATCCCAAAGCAGATCCATATTAAAAACAACCCTTCCCGTGGAAATAAACCAGTGAACAAAGCAGTATATAAAGCTGAGGTAGCTTCTCTCTGGGCTCCATGCACAGAAGACAGGAAGGTTTTGGAATGTTTTTCATGGCAGCTGGAAGCAAGGATTCATTTAGGATTAATTCCCAAAACCTGGAATGGTTTCAAAATGTGAGCTTCAGCAGAGAGATCTTGGAAAATGCCAAATCAGGAGTGCTCTGGAGTGGTGTTGGGTGTAGGTTTTTATTTGGTCAAGAGCAGCCAGTTCCATGCCTTCTCTGATGAAGAGAGCACAGAATCACTTACTCAGCAAGATTTAGATAACACTGACACTAAGCAGGGAGACACAGTAGTTTCACATGTCACTTGTAACAAACAGCTGGAATCAGGCAAAAACATCGACAAAATCCACATACAAATTTCCAGAAAGTAGATGATTTTTGGCTGAAGGCGAATCCAATGGTAACAAATTCCCCCAGCTGAGATCAAATGTGTAGGTAAGAGAATAAGGCCTAAATACCACCTCACTGCAGTTATGGCACAGATTTCCTTTCCACAGTTTTGAAGGATAATAAGGAACCTCCTTGGAACAGTACTATAGCACATCCAACTGCTTCTTTAAAAGATGGTACACTTATGTGTCTTCATTTTCCATGCTGGAAGCGAGAATATGATGTAAAATGGAGGCTTTCTTTAGAGCAGGGAGATAAGAGGCTTCTTTTGGGAGATGAATTTGCAGTAAACCACAGTTCTTTCAACAACATGTAAGGACACATTTGCTGTCCTAGACAGTAACTACAGTAACATCACATGCTCAACTCCTTTGTTGTGAAGTGAGGTTTCTGCACCATCTGATGAACGGATGTTTACCAAAGTAAAGGTCATTTATATGTGAAGAGATTCGGTTCTTTTTAATTAAAGTCATTGTAAAAGATTCTCTAACAGGCTTAGGCAGAACTGCCTGAAGCTTTGGGTTGAGACCCACTTGATAAAACACGTGAGTGGCCACACATTCCTGTGTGTCCCTCACACCCCCATTCTTTACACTACACTACAGACTTGTCAGCTGCAAGAACATGACTCAAAGTTATCATTAACCACACTGTAACAATACACTTTTTCCCCTGGGTTCCTCCAGTCCTGACACAATTAGGTCAGTGGAAAAGATTCCTGCTTTTTGTGCAAACAGTCTGTGCTTGCCTCTAGGGATAAAGGTAACTTACAACACAACTGCATGGATGTGACAGCAGCAATTGTAATGCTGCCGCAGAGCAGATGGAAGCAGTTTTGCTGTGGAGAATGTTGCTTAAGGTCTTGTTACAGAGAGGAAAAGGGGAAATCACAAGTGATCATTATCACAGGCTTGTCCTTATCCAATCAAAGCTATTATTTAAGTACCAGTTCATTACAGTGCTCCTGCACAGATGAAGACAGTAAAATTAAGGTACAAACCATGTGCTTTTATGTGCTCGTGCCCTCTCTGCTCCTTAAGGCAAGGGTACAGAAAAATAGTGCGTTGTCAGCTGTTCTAGAAAGTGTCAGCCAAGTCCCAGATGCATATTTATGACATTACACAGGGGCATCACAGAACCTTTGAGACTTAATGGCTGCTGCATATTTGGATTTTCCACTCTTTGGAGGTACTAGTGAGACTGTGTGTCAGCTTTCATCATATTCCCATCCCCATTCCCATTCCCAGTTTTGGAATGTATATAGTTACAAACAGAATACATGTCCCCATGCCTGCCCTTCTGTCTCATGCAGCTGTTGACATGTTCTCTCAATGTTTATGTGTAAAAACAAGGGTGCTGGAAAACAACCTCTCGGGAAAACACTAAGGATTTTTCTCCAGCCTGGGGGTGCTCCACCAGAACAGTTAGCTCTTTGTCAGGGACATCAGCTGAACACATACAAACTGAGGGCTTGTTCTGGGCCTCTCTGCTACAGAAACCAAATGAGAATCCACTGTGGGCTTGTGTTTATCTACAGAGCAATTGCCCCCCTTCCAAAGTAATACTTCTCAGTGCTCATCATTGGGGTAAACTTGTGGAGATTTGCCAAACTATTGTTGCTGGGTATTTTCATATGGCCTTCTCTACTCTGGATGTGTTCAAAAACACTTCCATCCCTGGGGTGACAGCCAGGCGACAGCTCACCTTACACCAGCTCACCAGCCTTTGCATGCCTGTAGCTCCTGAACAAAGACCAAGCAGCTTCTGCTCCTCCAAACACCCTCCTAATGTTCCTGTGTGATCCAAGCAGAGTACACGCAAAATGGAGAAACATTTTACACAAAATTAAAATAAAACGCACAAAGCATGCAGAGAACTGGTTCTACATTTCAGGCCTCAGCCTGTTCTAATAAATTCCAGTAGTAAATGACTCTCTACACCACCTTCTTCTGTAGCTCTGAAGAGCTTTGTGGCTTTAGAGATAAATTCACAATTGCTATTTGGCATGGTTTTATTTCCCTTTTCAAAATAGGAGTGTAACACACAGCATCCTGATGAAGTTCCCTGCAAGCAAAGTGTGTTTCCTGTTAAAAGTCATTCCCAGCTATTGATGTCAAATGTCCCCGAGAGCTTAGCTGAATTTGGCTGCAAGGAATTTGCACAAACCATGACAAACTGGGAGGTGTTCTCAGAATACAAACTGTGGAGTTTAATCTGCCCTATTGTGCTGGTACCTAACTATGTCTGGAGCTGCAGCTGGTTAAATGAAGAGTCCAGCTTCGCTGTGTGTATTATAAGCAGGACAGGATTTCACAATAGCTTTGTATAACCCCTTTGTGCAGATATCCAAGGGCTAAGAGGGCTGATTAGCCTCAAATACCGCTCAGAACAGCCAGCCATCAGAGAACACTGTCTGTCTTTCATAACATGCCAGCGAAAATCTCGTGAGGATGGTCTCAGCAGAGTGTGCAGCCAGATTTCTACCTACCCTTTACCCCTGGGGTAGAACGGAAAAGCTGGCATTCTGTATAGCACCACTCTCCCGTAATCCGAGTCGGCGGGGGGACAGGACACACACGTTATTTACGTGAAATCCTTTCTCCCAAAGCACAAAACCTGCCACTGACCCTGACATAAGCGGGCACACAGCCATAGCAACCAGGGGAAGTTACACAAGGGTGCAAAACTGTTTACGGAGCCTGATCACACACTGGTCCCAGTATTGCCTCGTGGGTAGTAGGTGGGGCTTTCGGCATTTGCGTGGGGGTTCTCCAATGAGACCCAGAGCAGCACAAGTCTCCAGCCTTCTGGTTTTCATAACAGTAGCCCCCTCCAGTAGGGCTGAGGCATGGGAGGAGCTTGCCCAAACTCAAATAAACACTGACATGGACCTTCTTATGAGGATGTACAGCCTCCGCAGGACAGACTGCAACAGCTAGAAGGACAAGGACAGCTGAAAATGTAAGTATGTCTACCTTCTCCACTTCCTTAATAGCACTAGGAGCTTGTAGAATGGCATGTTCTGGCTACACTTGCTTGTGGCAGCAGTGTAACCTGCTGTCTTGTCCCTCTGGCCCATGTGTTAACAGCTGCAGGAAAACGTAAACAACCTACAGACATATTTATACAAATAGATGGACATTTTGAAGTTCAGCTTTCCTGTACATCTAAAATGAATGCAACTGCAAGTAACTGGATGATTGTTCTGTTTGTCTCTCCCATCCCAAAGCACTGTTTTATGTAATTAAAAAGTATTTCTATCATCCAGTCACTGGCAGCCCTTAGCCATAAAGTTATAAAAGCCAGAGCTGTGAAATCTACCCAGCAGTTAAGGAAAGGTGTCTTGGGAGGGGGTTGGAATTAGAGAACAGAGAGCAACCAGCTTTTTCAGTAGCTACTGAAAAGTGTTAAACAGAAACATCTACTTCTCTGCTTTCTCAAATACCCAGGGAGCACCCAGCATGAAGAGGAGGAATGTATTTTCTATCATGTTGTAGCAAAGAGGAAGTGAAGTGACAACAAAGCAGCATCTTTGTCTTTGAAACAGCAATAAATTATTGTAAGATATTTCAGTGTAACTGCTCGTATTTGCTTTTAATTATACAGATTCCTGCTTTATGTTTTGTTGAGTTGCAAATACCACTGATGAAGTCTATGAATAGAGTACAACAGTGCAGCAGTCTTGGTGATCATCATTCTGGTCAGGTCTGCTGGAGATGTTGTACCTTCAGGCTGGGACAGGGAAGGGTACTGGCACCACTATCCTGCCGTTTGGTTCTGACATTCCTTTGATCTGACAATTGAAGGAGCTGCTGGGAAAAGCTCAACATGCAAGTGGCACTATGCACTACTTATTTTAAGGATTCTAAGGGAAATCAGTGCCAACAGGGTTTGGGGTGCTTTTTTTGGTGTATTTTAATAAAAGCTTTTCAACCTCAGATCCGAAGGAGATCTCTTTGTAGCCACCTCTAAGCAGAGTATGAAAGATTAGCAGAATTCAACAGTAGTCCAGATGTTACAAGATGGAACAGGCAAGAAAGTTAAGTAGCACAAGGCAGTTGATTTTACAAAACTCACACTGTTTCCCAAGGAACAGGTAATAAAGCTAAAGTCTGAGAAGATAACATACTATGACCTAAGAATCTAGATATTCACTGAACTGATTGTGTGCTGCCTTTGCAATATAAAAAGCAAGGGACATTGCAATGTAACAGAAGACCGAGACTTTGTCAGAGTGTAGGTCATACACCACAGACTGCCTGGTTAACAACTGAAGTCTTATATGAAAGACCACTGAAATCTCAGCTTTTAACCAGAGCTGATTATTTCAATAGCGGTTTTGAATATTTTCACTTGCGTTGTTTGGGACAGTGTTTTCACATTTTCACCTTTTTCCTCCCATGTGAAGGCTATGGAGGAAAATAGTTTTTCATTCATAAATTCAGAAAATCTCATTTATCCACACGACTCTGAGGCTAAAGGCCTTTAAGGAAGTCATCAGGCCAGAAAACTGTTGCCTTTTTGGCACATAAAAAATATGAGGCGGACACAGCAGTAAAGGGAAAAAGGGTATTTTACATCGATTTTAACAGGATCCTAGGTGCACGGTTCGTCAAAGGTGGAAACACCGCAAAAGTACCCCAGCACCCCCCATATAACACATATACTATTTTTATGGATCTCACAAATTAGCACATCTATCTAAAATCCCCCAGTAAGAAACTTAATAGATGAAGTAACTGCCTCCCCTATTCTAGTTACTTCCCCTAAATGAGATTACAGTCCAGTTTACAAAATATGTTCCAGAGACTCCACCCAAGGTTGGAGCCTCTAGTTCTGAGATAGCATAGAGATAGCATTGACCTTCTACTGTAAATGTTTCATCTTCCCGCTATTACAGGACCCCCCAAACTAAGCTAACTATCAGACTACAAGAATTATAAAGTATGTGGGACTTAAGGTACAAAGAGTGTATGTAAAGGGTACAAGGAAAGGGAAAAGGTATAAAATGTATAAAATGTGTGAGTATAAAAAGGGTTTAAAAAGGGTATAAAGACATAAACCAGACATTACGATCATGAGAGGCCCAGTAAAGTTAAGAGCACAGTCAATACCAGATCACCCACCACACCACTAGTGCCTTTTCATCCAGGAGCAAACACTTACAGATTTCCACGAAACTCCAGAAACTCACTTCGCTCTCAGGAAATGCCTTTTTGTCATGGAAAAGCGAAGGCAGTATACCCTGAAAGGACACTTCCTCCAGTAGAGGTAGTTTCTTGGTCCTGGTGCTCTATTCCTGCAGGGCTAAAAGGATTTCAGCCCTTTTTCAGGCCTTCCACCAGTTCAGCGACAACTGAAAACCCGTAATGCTGTACTGATTTAAGAGATGCCAATGAACTGCATCTGCCTTTCAGCTCTGGCAACATGATCAAATCCTTCAAGCAAACATTTCTGTCCCTGGACCTGCAGTCCCCTCGGTGGAGCTCAGTAGAGGCAATGGTAACTGCAATACTTGCATGCTGATTTGGAAAAGTAGCTAGTAATTTCAGTCAACAGCCATCTCATGGTTACTGTGACTTTTGCTGCCTTTCAGGCAAAGGACTATGAACTGCGTCAGTACGAGACAGCAAAGTGGGTCAGCACAGTCATTAGGGGAGAAACCCAGAAGGAAGCAATGCGTCAGGGCTTCTGGAAGCTCTTCCACTACATCCAGGGAAAGAATGAAAAAGGTAGGACATGCTGGTTTTGAATGGCAAGAAGTACAAGTAGCTAATGAACCCCAATAGTATAGAACAGTAGAGGAACTGGGGGATGCAGCTTTGACAACTGTTTTTCCTTTCCTCTAGAAATGAAGATTGACATGACGGTGCCTGTGACCTGCCTGGTAAAATCTGGCTGCACAGACTTCAAGATCTCTTTCTTTGTGCCATTTGAACACCAGGACTCCCCACCCCAGCCCACTGACTCTGATGTGTTCATTGAGGAACGGAAGGCAGCAGCTCTTTTTGTCCGGTAAGCAAAACCAGCACGGCTGACACCAGATGAATCCAGTTCAGTAGTTGCCCTCAATTATGTGCGGGCTACATTTTCTTACAGATGACTTTTAAGTGGGGATATATCCTGCTATTGAGAGTTTCAATTACTAAAACCCAGCCATTAGGAAATTTTACGCTTGGGTTTCTTAACCACGAAGTGAAGTGACCAAGCTGTGAAATATTGGTTATTTTAGTGAATGCTTAAAAATTGCATTGAATTTCACAGAGATGCAGCGTCCAGAATCATCTTCTGAAGACAGTGCTACAGAACATCTAAACCACTCTTCCAGCACCCTTTAGTTGTAGTCCTGAACTGCCACATATGCATGGCAATTGTTACAGGAAAAGGACCCAAACCAACACTTGGCCTTTGTTAACACTCCTGAGAATCGAAGTCAACTTAAGTGTTTGGTTGTTTTAAATCTTACCTTTGAAAGCAGCATAAAAACCCAGCTGTTGCCTGACAGCTAGTTCTGCATGGGTTATCTGCTAACTACAAGCTGCATCACAAGTGCTCAAACTTGCTTTGTAAATGTGAGATTTTAATCTGTGAAAATTAAAGCCAGGGGATTGAACCAAAAAAATCTCTGCATTTCACTTCTACCAGGTCCTTCGGTGGATTTGCCTCTCCAGAGAAATATGCTGAGGAAGCCGAAGCCTTGGCCAGAACCTTAAGAAACAGAGGCCAACCATTCCACGAAGACTTCTTCTATACTGCAGGCTATGACAGTCCCTTCAAGCTCTTTAACAGGCACAATGAAGTGTGGTATTTTAAAAAGTAACATGATGGGGGGAATATTAAGAGGCTACTAATCAGCTCTGGATGAAAACAGACCTTATTAATGGCTTTTGCTTTAGTGCAGAAGAGATTTAATTTGCACATGGACACAATTTCTAATTCATTTTCTCTAAGATGAAATACTATTCCAGCTAAAAACATTGCAAAATGTAATTCAAGATCATACCAGGTGCAGTGAGCGGGAGATATAACAAGCTTACTCCTCTTATTGAAAGGTTCTAGGAATACTAATAATCTGACAATAATCCTGCTGAACAGTTTGGATATCCAGCTTCACTTCTCATTAGAAGTGCTACAGCACTAGTTGAAGTGTTATGGAGAGAGAGTTCTTCAGAGAGCTGACTTTCCTTCTACTGACATCACCCGTAGGACAAGGGAAGAATGGAAATGAGTTTTTCAGAGAAGAAAGCTTCCATTAATGAGCATTAGGAAGCAGAAACATCTTAGCAGGCCCTAGTGATTTAAACAGTAACTTTCTCTTAAATCAGTATAATCAAAATCTCCCACCTCTCTACTGAACTTTTTTCCTTCATGAAGGCCAAATGTTGTGTTGCTCAAATCCAGAACCCTTGGAAAAGGGTTACCAAGTCCAAGCTGTAGACTTGCTCTGAAAAGATCTGCACCTGAACACGTAATTCCAGGACTGCTGGTGGCTATTAGTTTAGTAGCAAATATACAAGTATTAACTTTAGCTCTTCACCTGAAACACTTGAACAACTCCTTAAATTAGCTTTGTCCAAAAATGGGTATTGGTCAGGTCACCTGCAGCCTGCACACCAGCAGTATTTGCCACCTTAGTTAAGGCACTTGCAGGACTAGCATTCGACCTAGTTTAGTCCCTTCTCTAAATCAAGCATTTTAAGTTTTAATATAGTAGCCTGAAGCTGTTTTACATAAGTTGTTCCAGTCAGAAAGGAGGTCACGACAACAAGGTAGAGTTTGCAGATTTTTATTGGCTCCACTCAGCATCAGGCAAACACTGCCAGTGAAGTAAAAACACATCAGCTTTTTTGATGCTGTTCATGCAAGCGTAACCCATTTATCAGCAATCTTCCACCTATTACGACAGATATAAGAACCATTATAAGGCACCAAACCAGCACAAGACACTTGCTGGGAACATCTCAGACCTTAGAATTTCATCTCTGTTCAGTGAGAGAGTTCAAGCTAAGGTTATCATCACTTGTTCCAACAAATAAATTTCATTATTACAGCAGTTACACTCACCTTCTCAGTTCTTCATAAAATTAGTTTCAGAGTTGCCTCCTCACCTAAATCAAGAAAACACAGTGAGCATATGCAGTAGCACAGCTGCTAAAAGCTCCACAACAGCTTTGCAACCTCAGAGAAAAGTGGAACGGAATGGGTAATATCACAGCAATTCATTTGGCAGAATCAATTTCATCAGCGGCTACAAATATTCCCAGAAGTTTTTAATACAATTCATGTTGCGTGGACTTACCCAGAGAGGCTGCAGACAGCAGTCATTTCCTAAGCAAGAGAGAAGTACTTTCAGAATAACAGACAGCAGCACTACATGCAAAGCTTATTTATCGATGAATTTCTATTCACCAAACTATTTTACCTAGAAGGAAGGTGACTTTCAGCTGGCAACACCAAAATAGGATACACAAAGCTTACAAATCCTAACTAAACGGGAAATACAGATTTACTAACATTGGAATAATCAGGGGAAGTATAAAGCTACTACTTTGCTTTGTGATACGGTCTCTCAGAACAGGAAGTTGTATTTCATGATGTTAAATACCTAAAATAGAAGTCCCACAGGTTTTCAAGATAAAAATCATCTTTGAAAGTAAGAACCAGTTTGCTTGGAAACAAGTTTGTACAGCAATCATCTAAATTGTGAGCCAAATTTGTGTAGAGCCAATGTAACGATTAGTAAGAACTGCTGAGAACTCACAGCCACAGCACACAGGGGGTTTTTTAAATTCTGGAGTGCACTGTTGCAGTGCTTAAGGGAAGACAAATCAGCTTTCTTATAGAACTAATTTTAGACACCACTATCTAAGTATTCAGCACAAAGACGATATTCCAGAAATTATTAAACCTTATTTACTCTACACTTACCTCAGACACAGCCATCTTGCTCCTCATACAAACTCCACACAAGCTTCACCCTGTAAAGAAGTGAAATTGTACCAACACACTCTCCTTGGCAGTGATCTTAGAGTGTGAATGTGGGTACTGTTTCAGCACAAGAGTTCTCCTCAGCCTCTTTCAGAGAGATTCCCATTGCTTAGAATTCATCACAAACAGTACATGCTTAGAGCAGCTTAATGTTGTATCACTTATTTGTCCTTAAAGGGTGATCTGACTTCAGCATTTCAGATTTTACTCCCAACTATATCCTGATTCACATCACCATAAAGGCTCTGATCTAGCCACCAAGGCACACAATTCACTACATAAACATTTAAGATAAGTGCTACTCCCTGAAAGAGCCCACTAAATTTAATCAGCAAGAAGTTTAATAGCAATAATTGTACTGTGTTTGCTCAGCACAGAATGGGTGGCAACCCAGTAGCACAGAGCTTTTCTCATTAATTAGGAATTCAAGTAGTCCACAGCAGTTACACATTTAAAACTTGTAACTATTTCTTCTTACAGAAAGCAGTTAATTTCAAGTATGAGATATGCAGCACTTTGGGTGAGTGAATCCTGCAGGCTGCTGGCAAATCTATGGGCTTTTTACCTGATAAAGGTGCACCACTTCCCAGCTCCAGCATACCTGGAACAGAGCAAACCATCAGGACACTACAGAAACAAGCACAGAAGGATGAAATTCAAGGCAGGTGCCTGCCGTCAGATAGAGCTAATTGCAGACCTCCACGACTTAAGTCAAGGCAGTCACATCTCATCACACAGGCAGCTCACACTGTCAGCCCCTGCACAGCACCGCGATGGGGCAAGGCTGCTATGGGCAAGAGGGCAAACACTCAAATAGTGCCATTAAGAGCTCACAGTGAAGAGTTTAGCACACACCAGCCTGTCAAGACTGGGCTTCAGCCAACAGTTCCCCTTTAAAACACCCTCCTGTTTTGGCTGAGATGAAAGCAGCAGCCAATGAGCCCTTGCCCCTTTTCCTGTAGCTGACAAGCAGTTAAAATACTTCTGGGCATATGTTAAAATGCTAATACTTGGGAAGTTAAAACAAGTATTTACCTCACAAAGAGAAACATTTGGAAGCCTGCAGAGAAAAATTTGCTATTAGGCAGGGTCCGGCAGGAAATTAGATCATAAGAACAGTTCCAGTAAAATACTGTATCAGAGTTTGGTCAAGTTTTATCCTCATGGGGATCAGAGACCTGATTCAACATCATCTACAGTAGGCTGCAACACTCCCACCCCCTTCTGAAGGCAGGATGTAAAGCCAGTTCCCAGCACTCTTTAACACTACAAGATACTAATTCCTCAACTCCAGAGTGTGCTGAAAATTGTGGGAAGAAGCAAACCTCTGAATTGCAGAGTTCGGTGACGTGGGCACTGTGTAACCATCCCAGTTGTGCAGAACCAGGAAAACCATTCTGGACACTAAATTTACAGTACTTATCTTTGCCTCACACTTTCCAAAACCAAAATAAATTCACAAACATCTCCAAAAGCAAATTCCCAAGCTCAAATGCAGCTCAGACAAAAGTAGCATTTATCTAAAAAATAAAGGTCTATTAATCACCTCCAATTAGGAAGGCCATGTCTTCATCAACATCAGTAACAGGTGAAATAGTTTCTCACACAAGAGGCATGGGGCTTCTCTGTGCAGGGCAGCCTGCAAAGCAACAAAACACTTTTAGAACCTGGAGCACTAACACTTGATTAAGGTCATTCTGATGTATTTTGTGCTTAATTTCACAAGCACATCCATACCCTTTCCATTCATCCTACCCAATTTTCTCATATTTAAACCACTTATTGGTGTTCTGAGATAAATTTTCAAAACACATTCATGGAGCAAAAGAAAGCATTTCACCTTCAGCTTCCCATATGATTTGTTTGAAATAGCCTAAGCTACAGGAGGCTGCATCAGACAGAGGCGAAAGACAGTAACTGTGATCACCACGGGTTATCTGCTGAACTATGCAGTCATCACACAGCAGCCATTCCACACAGCAGGGATAGAAATTACTTTCCACAGATGCAGGCAATACAGTATTTACCTTGTACAGCTTATAGCTTCATCTCCCAGTGCCTGCAACAATAGAAAACAAAATCAGATCCCTTCAGTCTTTGTGGCCAAGCCCACAGCTCCTACTGAGAGATCACAAGAGCCAGATACATCAGATAGGGGCGAAGGACAGAAGTTATCATCACAGGATATTCTGCTGAACTATGCCATCATCACTGTATCTGCTTTGGAATCATAGTACCAAGCAACCACCACTTGTGACTGCTTTGAAAAGTTTTCCCAAAAAAAAATAAAAAAGAGAAATATATGAAAGTTTCAATACTAGCAAGTATAAATTGTTTCTGGTCTTAGTGGAAATTAATCCTAAAACACATCCCACCCTTCTTACTGCAGTGTTTGAACAGCTCTGTGGAAGAAAGCCCTACATAAAGTACATATTTCTTACCAGGTGATGTTCCTTCTGCACATCTTCCAAGAGCAGTATCCAAAACCTGGAAGAAAAAAACTTTATAAACAGTATATTCAGTAGTCAAAACATCGAGGGGAATCATGAGTCGCTGTGCCTCAGAAAACTGTTATGGTGGTAGAAGTGCTCATCACTCTCTTGGTCAAGAGTAGCAAATAAGTGTCATCACTGTGGCACCATAGGAAAAGCTTTGCTCAGGGAATTAAGCTTCTGATGTTATCAGAACAGAAGATGCTGTCTAGACAAACGCTAGGCACCATTTTATGCTCAATTTTCAAGAATTCTTTTTTTACCTTGGGAAAAAGTAGCATCAACTCTCCACATTTGGGGGCAGATCTGGAAGAGATAAAACAGTTGGAGATGTTTGCAGAATTAGGGAACTTCTCCAACAACCACAATAAGCACATTAGAAAGCCTCAGCATGGAGTTTTCAGAAATCACTTCTGTCCACTACTCTTATACTGAAACCATCATAGGCTCCGAGATTTACTTAGCATCAATCCCCCACAGACACACATTTTCTATAACATACTCAAGGCAGTTTTCCCAAAACATTATTTACTACTGTGAACAGAGAAACTGCAGTAATGAAATGAAGGGGTCTGGGGTACTCTTGCAGTCTGGTTACAGGATGAGCAGTGGTTCAGAAACAACAGGAGCCTCATAAACACTATCCAGGACAAATAAACAGGTGATCTGTCTCAGCAGAAAAATGAGGCCTGCCTGAGAGACTACAGATAATTCCTGAATTACAACTACTGATCCTGTAATTTCCTGATACAATAGTACTCCAGTCTAGTTGGTGTACATGAATCCAACATATGTTAATGAAAACTCTGTATTTGAGAAGCAACATTTACCTGTTTTGAAGCCACAAGAAGAAGAGTGTAGCTGATACATGTTTCACTGAAAATAAAAAAACGTATTAGTTTTTCTTCTTCCAGAAAGGATGAAATAGTCACAATTATTACTTTGAAAAATCCAAGCAATATCCAAACTACTCTGAGCCTTAAGCTCTCTCCTGATGCAATCTGAAATTCTGCTCTTTGAAGAAATGAAACTACAAAAAATAATTGCTATTATGTATTTTTAAGCAGGAAGTGATCACGAAACTACTTTGTTTCCTATAGCTTCGATTCTGGTGTACCATCACAGGGTCAGTCGGGCAGACAAGAACTCTGGCTGCTTAGAAAGGCCCATGTGGTGTCTCAGCCATCCCGGTGAGGCCGTAAGTATTCCATGCCCAGCTCAGCTATGTTGGCATTCATCACCCTTTCAGATGTCCCTACCAACATAGTTCTCATCATGTGCAGAGCATATGGAAGTGAAATGAGCCATTTCTCTTTAAAAGTCCTAAGTTAGGGCCCACAAGGACCACTGAGTCCAACTCGTAAGACTTGTACAGGACTATCGCCAAGAGTCACAGCATGTGTTTAAGTCCAAATGCTTCGGGCTGTGAAGGCAATCCTTAATCCTTCTGGAACGCTACTACTGCATTTTGCACAACGTTTCCAGTTTACTTGCGAAAAAACCCTCCTTAAAGCCCAGTGCAGAATTAAAAAAACCCAAACCCAGAAAAACTGGAGACCTATCGCTTGAATTTACAGCGGGCACGTGACCTCGCCATATTCCGGGAGCACATTTACGGGTAACAGGCCAACTCGACACCTGAAGTAATACCAGGTATTACCCGGAGCTGTTACTCTCTTAAACCCATGTGGAGCTCTACGGGACCCGCTTCCCATGAGACCCCCCTCATACATCCCCAGTGCCGCCATGAGGCAGAAGCCCCGGCAGTCTAGGCCGCGGAACCAGGCCTGGCGGCGCAATCCACTTCAATCCTCCCTCGCCACCGCCCACAGTCGACCGACGCGCACCTGCGGAGCCCCCACGCTGTCCCCCGGACCAGTACCACGGTACCCGAGCGGGTAATCGCCCTCCACTCACCGGCGGGGCCGCAATGGATACCCCAGCCTCCCCGCGCCGCGGGTCCGGAAAAAGAAGGACAAAAAGGTGCCCGTCCTTTATATAGAACAGATCACGTGGTGCCGGAGGGGCCACACCCA
>VZRN01003601.1:393-97383 GCA_013397935.1 Dasyornis broadbenti | reverse complement strand
AGGTGGGAAGGGCGGGAGCCCGGGGGGTTGGCCCCGCCCGCCCCGCGCACCCCCGGTCCTGTGTCCCGGCGCGGCTGTCACGGGTCAGAACGAGCCGCGGGCTCCGCGGGAGGAGGGTCCGGGAGCGACGGGGTGGGGAGACACCGAGCTCTGTGAACCGGGTCCTGCGGGCGGGGCGGGGACGGGCGAGAAGCCACCGTCGCTCGTCTCAGTTTAGAGTTATATTTGGTTTTATCGTTGTTGGAGTCCCGTTGGAATGTGTAAGTAGGCAAGTAGGTTTACTGGGATGAAATTGTTCCCTGTGGGGGTGGTGAGGCCCTGGCACAGGTTGCCCAGAGAAGCTGTGGTTGTCCCATCCCTGGAAGTGTCCAAGGCCAGGTTGGACGGGGTTTGGAGCAGCCTTGGATAGTAGAAGGTATCCCTGCCCATGGCAGGGGGTGGAACGGGATGGGCTTTAAGGTCCCTCCCAACCCAAGCCATTCTGGGATTCTAAGTAGCTGTCTCTGGGACTACGGACAGGACCCAGGGAACTGTGTCAGGGAAGGTTTAGTTTGAATATCAGGAAAAGGTTCTTCCTCCAGAGCGTGGTCAAGCACTGAACAGGCTCCCCAGGGAATGGGCACGGCCCCAAGGCTGCCAGAGCTCCAGGAGCATTTGGACAATGCTCTCAGGCACAGGATGGGGTTGTTGGGATGTCTGTGTAGGGCCAGAAGTTGGGCTCAGTGGTCCCTGTGGGTCCCTTCCAGCTCAGGATATTCTGTGATTCTGTGAAATTGCCCAGTCATGGTAAATCTCAACGCAAAAGCTGAGTTTTCAGTGCAGCTCCCAGGGTGACATCATCTGCTGTGTGGTCTGTCTCTGCATTTTACCTGATGGATCAAAAATTCCTCCCCCTCTCAGTAGCTGCCTTACAGGCTGGAAGGCATTTGCTGAGATAAGTGAAGTCCAAGTCTCAGCTGGTGACACTTCACATTGCATTAAAAAGAAGCAGTGTCTCAGTGTGTGCCCTGTGCTGGGACTCAGCTCAGCCTGCAGGTAAAGGTGGGTGGAAGTGATGGACTTCCTGGGGAAGAGAGAAATCAGGATGTCATTGCCCTGTGGCTGAGATGTAGAAGCTGACGAGAGGTCCCTTACGCAGGGAAATCAGGCCTTGACAGGGTAGTTTGAACCAAAAGACAGATCCTCTCTCACCAGCCTCTGAGTGGGTCATAACACACAGGTCCCATGATGTTGAGGTGAGGAGAACTGTGGGTCATAAAGACCAAATGGATTTTCCCTGCCTTTGGAGCAGGAGCTCACAGATAATTTGTTGGGCTCCCTGGGTAGCAGCTGCCTTCTGACCATGGCCATACCCAGCCATGCTCAGCAGTTAAGGTCTGATGATTGTTTTTTCCCTTCTCTTTCTGTATGTGCCAAGCTCAGCCTCTGCCTCCCTCTTGCCTCCCTGGGTGCTCATGGCCTTGGCAGAGTTGTTTCATCCTTGCCTTCCTTGAGAGTGCTCTGGGGCTTATTGCTTTAGGAGCAAGTGTTTTGGGAAGATGGTGAGCTCTTGGATCCTCCAGCAAAACCAAGAATGACAAAACTTGATGTTCATACTGTGCTTGGGAGAACCCAATTCCACTGCACTTCATTTTTTCTTTCTTTTCACTTCCAAAAGGGGAAGGGGGCAACAAGTTTTCAAACCTTCTTACTACATCAGAAGAAAGAAAGGAAAACAAGAAGGCAACACCCCCATTTCCTCCCCACTGCATGTAACTCACAGTACTCCAGGTAAGATGTCAGGTTTTCTATTTCCCCTTGTTCTGTGCAGTTGATGTTCTGCTCCCAATGCTGTGTTGACACAGACTTGTGCACTGTAGTTCCCTGATTCTTGTGGGGTTTTTTGCTTTCTCCTAAAGATGGGGAAGGACATGGAGCTGTTAGAGCGAGTCCAGAGGAGGCACCAAGATGATCAGAGAGATGGAGCAGCTCTGCTTTGAGGAAAGGCTGAGAGAATTGGGGTTGTTCAGCCTGGAGAAGAGAAGCTTCGGGGTGACCTAATTGTGGCCTTCCAGTGCCTGAAAGGAACCTACAGGAAAGATGGAGAGAGACTGTTGACCAGGGATGGAGTGACAGGACAAGGGGGAATGGCTTGCCACTGACAGAGAGTAGGTTTAGGGTGGGTACTGCAAAGAAATTGTTACCTGTGAGGGTGGTGAGGTCCTGGCACAGAGTGCCCAGAGAAGTTGGCATTGTTCATGGCCAGGTTGGACAGGGCTTGGAGCAACCTGGGACAGTGGAAGGTGTCCCTGCCCATGGCAGGGGGTGGAACAGGATGAGCTTCAAGGTCCTTTCCAACCCAAACCGTTCTGGCATCGTGTAATAGGGGAAGGAGAGAAGAAGCCTTAAGACATGGCACTGTTCAGCTGCACCTTCTGAAGCTTTGTGTACTCCAGTCTCACTTTCCCAGGGACGCGCAGCCATCCGGCCACTCACTAATGCCCTGACACAACTCCACAAGATTGACAGGCTGTCCTGCAGCTTCAGGTTTAGTAACTGGGTTTGCCAAATTTGCACAAAGCCTGCTTGGGCCTATGGACGTGCTATGCTGCAAATGTTCATAAATTCAAATTAAAAGTACTCCAAAGGCACACATGTTCATCTGTGTGGCGATCCCTTTGATTTGGGAATTCCTCAGAGTGGGCATTATGAGCCTTGGTATTCCCAGCCTGCCTGAAATGGTTTTGGCATCTGCAGGACTCTGCTCAGTCCACGCTTCAGATGCCATCCAGCTTGGAATCTGCTCATGTCATGAGTGGGCTTTAACAAGCTTATTTACTTGCCCTTTTTTTTTTTTTTTTTTTTTTTTTCATTTTGGATGAGTTTACGTCTAACTCTGGTTCATTCCAAATTTTTACCATATATGGTCAGGGCTTCTTTTCAAACTTTGAAAAAATGAAATGTGATGATGTGGTGGTGCATCCCCTACCCCCCATCCCTGGCCCTGCTCTGAGATCTCATAGTCCCCTGATAAGCCTTGGCAGACCTGGCTGAGCAGTGAAGGGTGCCCCAGCTGCACCAGCTGGGCCATGAGGTGCTCCCTGAGCGTAGCAGGAGCTCTTGTATGGTAGAGGTGGGAATAACCAGGAGCATCCCAGCCAAGATGGGAAACAAGGGATGGACCATGTGTAGCCTGGGTAAATCATTCACGTGGGTCGCAGTCTGAGTGGAGCAGCACCATTGGGAATTGTAGCCCGAGTGGAACAGTCCCATTGTTGCTGCACTTGGGAGAGTCCAGGAGTTACTGACTTGGGGTATGGCCAGGATGGGAACTTAGTGATGACCAAAGTCAATGCTCTTGGTACCCTACAAAAGTGATCCTGAGTGAAGCCCTCTGAGCTCTCCTGTGCCACAGCTTTTTTTTTTGCACCTTCCTGTTACATATTTTCTGGCATGTGTCAGAAGTGCCACATATGATGGATATCTCAGGTTAACGAGGCACTTAGGATGCCTTGAGGTCCTTGATGTGTGCTGGCCAGCTTTTCAAAAATCTCAGGAGGATTTAGGTCTCTTTCCCGGTTCCTGTCTTACAAAAGAGCCTTCCCTATTACTTTCCCTTTTCAAAGTGCTTAGAAGGTACAAATGGTGAGTATTTTAATCCATTATGCAATCAGGTGCCTATTTTTAGTACCTGTGCCATTTTTAATGTTCTTTTTACATGCAGATGTGCTTTTATTGAGGCTGGCAGAACGAAGTGTTTCGCACGCTGAAGCCTCAGGGAACAGGGGTCTGTTGGGGACTGGTTTAGCAGAGCTCTTGTACGGGGGGATGCATAGCGTGGAGAGACCAGAGAACTGCTGCCAGGTGTGTGGCGCTTCAATGTTGAGGAAGGTCTCTAAAAGACCCAGTGTTTCAAACTGTGTGGAAGCAGGTGAAAAATGTTCTAAATTCAAATGATTGGCTCTGCTAATGACGGGATCTTTTCCCCCTTTTCCAGCAGAGTTGTGCACCTGCAGCTGGGACAGCCATGGAGAAGAGTGGGAACATTCAGCTGGAGATTCCTGACTTCAGTAACTCTGTCCTGAGCCACCTGAACCAGCTGCGCATGCAGGGTCGGCTGTGTGACATCGTGGTCAATGTGCAGGGCCAGGCTTTCCGCGCGCACAAGGTGGTGCTGGCTGCCAGCTCGCCCTACTTCCGTGACCACATGTCCCTGAATGAGATGAGCACCGTGTCCATCTCTGTCATCAAGAACCCTTCTGTTTTCGAGCAGCTCCTCTCCTTCTGCTACACTGGCAGGATATGTCTGCAGCTGGCTGACATCATCAGTTACCTGACAGCCGCCAGTTTCTTGCAGATGCAGCACATCATAGACAAATGCACACAGATCCTTGAGGGGATTCATTTCAAAATTAACGTGGCAGAGGTGGAAGCAGAATTGAGCCAGACTAGGACAAAGCATCAGGAGAGACCACCGGAGTCTCACCGGGTGACGCCAAATCTAAACCGTTCCCTGAGCCCGCGTCACAACACCCCCAAGGGGAGTCGTCTGGGCCAGGTGAGCACAGTGCTGGACATTCGGGAGCTCAGCCCACCCGAGGAGTCCACCAGCCCCCAGATAATCGAGCAGAGTTCAGATGTGGAAGGCAGGGAGCCCATCCTGCGGATTAACAGAGCGGGACAGTGGTACGTTGAGACGGGAATGGGAGAGCGCGGGGCACGGAACGACGAGGACATGCGGGTGCTGGGAGGAGTGCGCATTAAGACCGAGAACCTGGAGGAGTGGCTGGGGGCAGAGCACCAGCCCTCTGGAGAAGATGGGAGCAGCGCTGAGGAAGTCACAGCCATGGTGATCGACACCACAGGCCACGGATCGCTGGGCCAGGAGGCTTTTGCCTTAGGCTCATCTGGAGCCAAAGTGGTCAGGCCAACCAGCAGTGAGATCGACAGGTGGGTTTTCTTTAACTTAAATCACTCACCGTGGCTGTAACGGGGGGGTTATGCAAGATTGTGACTTGTCTGGGTCAGTCGTTTTGGAATATTTCCTCTTTTCTGTGGCCATCTTAAGCCTAAGAGCCAAAGGAGGTTTTTTTCACCTGGTGTTAGGAAGTATGTCTGGTTTGGGTGATAGTATTTTGGCTGTATAGTTATTGGACCAGGATCTCCAGATACAGGCTAGCTTGGGAAATTACTTATTAGCTCTTAGAAGTTGGGGTCTTTGCCTCTCAATATTTCAGCTGAGGTGTGATTTTTGTTTAAAGAAAATGTTCAGTTCAACCTCAGTAAATACCAGGTTCAGCATTCAGATTAACGAGGTCATATACAATATGTGTTACACAAAGTGTCTTTTCACTGGTGCCTTCTGACCCAAAAATCTGGGGATGGTTCTGGCTGAAAAACAAGCCAGGCACCAGCTGTAGGTCATGGTGTTCTCAGTGGTCAACGACAGCAGTGGGCCCTGGATTTACATCTTCTGGTGCAGTTGTAGTGGGGAACCCAGTGGTCTCCGCTGTTGTTTTGATTTATATGAGAGCAGAAAGCCTTTGTTGAAAACGAGTGGTGAAATCTGCTGTGCTTGGATTCTCCATCCAATTGCTTCCCCTCTGCTCCAGCATTTGCTTTCTTGCTGTAGGCTCAGGCCAGAATACAGATTTGATAAAGGGCAGGTCTGTTGTGTTTGGGGGTTTGTAATTCCGAGGTTTCTCTTCACATCTGCCTCTCTTCTAGCTCAATCCCATGGGGAAACAGCTGCCTGGAAGCAGTGGATATTCTGTCACTTGTCACTTAATAAATCGATTGGTGGGAACAATCTTGACCTGGCCCTTAGGAGAGTGATGCTTTCCGACTTCCTTAACTCTTTTCCGTGGATCAGCTAGTCTCCAGCATCTCTTTTTGCGCTGCACTCTATAGGCACTATTTCACACCTGCAGTCCATCACATCCCTTGTGTTTCACACTGGGAATGGAGGAGGAGGGTGTGGGTGCTGGAGGAGAGGTGTCCTCAGAGACATGGTTTCTGTCCTGCTGTACAGTTCCTGAGTCATCAGGCCCATATTGATTTATTCATGATAGCAACCCCTCTCTGTCACTGAACTGGAAGTCAAATGACTCAGTTTTATTTTTCAGATGTTCAGACTAAAACCACAGACTGGTATGATTAGGTTTTTCTTTTACACTTGCACTGTTCTGCCTCCTGTGTGTCAGCTGGTGAGGATGAAGAGATGCTATACAGATGCCTCTATTGCTCACCTGTTGCTCTAAACACCACAGTGACTTGATGCCCATTAAAAATTCCATTTACACTCTTCCCCCACCCCACAGATTTAGTCCTTCTGGCAGCATGGTTGCTGTGACTGAGCGGTACAGATCAAAAAGCGAGTCTCCCGGGCGGATGGATGAGCCCAAGCAGCCCAGTTCCCAGGTAGGCAGATCAAGAAGTTTGCGAGTAAATGTTGGCTTGAAGGTGAAGGGGACTGTGTTTTAACAGATTAAGTGTGTCATATTTTATCTTTGCAAGCAATAATGTGTGTGATACAAGGACCTTTTACTTTGGCAAAGGGTTTACTTGCTCACAGAACATGTGCTGGCCATGTATGATTTAAAATTGATTCTGGCTGCTGTTTGGGATTTTGGCCAGATATGTGGAAAACACAAGGAGTTTCTCTTGTTGTTTGAGGGCATAAATATCCACCCTCATTCTGGGCAGGCCACCAACTCCTGAGGAGAAACCCCATTTGCCTGCAGAGCTGGATCTGCCCTCAAACACTGGCAGCAAATGCCTGAGCTGAGGGAGGAGGTGTGGCTTGGCTTCCGTGGAAGACGGGTGGCAACAGCTGAACCTTTCTGTGCTGGTACCAAAGCCATTCCCAAAAGCTCTCCAGGCACTACACCACTGAACCTTAAAAGTTTATCTACCCTTAGGGGTAGAGTGTCAAAGAGCTGTGGATTTGTACAGAGGTCTCTGTCTCTTCTCCAAATGACTGTGTTGCACTGCAGAATTTGCAACATAAAGGAGCTCTGCATTCTCTGCTTTCTTGGTTACAGTTTTGGGGTAGGAGGGAGAGATACACAGAAATGGGTGGGCAGTGGGCTGTAGAATGCAGTGAAGTGGGACACAGCAGTAATATCTGTGCGTTATCATTTTGGTCTAATTTTGTTGCATACAGTCAGTGTCACAGTGCCACTGTAGTGCAACTGTGTCAGCCAACACAGCGCAGAAGGACTCTTGTGAGCCTGGCAGGTAGGGAATGTGTCAGTGCGTAAGCCAAGGACTTGACTTGGCTGGAGGCGGGTGAGGAGATACTAGGCTGCTTTGCCTTTGAGTAAGACCAAGTGAAGCAAAGGAGAAAAAATTGTGATTGCTGTCTGCTGGCTTTGTTAAACACTTCCATAAAACAACAGATACCTTTTTGTTCCTGTTCTGCGAAGCTTTGTGTCCTCAAAAGACATTGGGGAAAATTTCAGGTCAAATCAACCCTCCAGGGGAAAAGTGACATACTAAGAAATTTTAGCTCTGCCTGAAGAAAAACTGCTCTTACTTCTCCATTGCAAGATGGCCTCAAACATGAAAGCTTAGGCTTTACACACCATGGGAAGTATCACGACCTTTCACTCTCCTAGCATCGCCAAATCCATACTAAAATAGCCTGCTTGTGATCCCTGTCCAATGGCAGTGGTAGAGTGGAAAGGAAGAACCAGAGCTTTGTGTATCTCCTCTAGTTCTGAGCAGCTTCCCTATGCTTGTACTGCTGGATTCAGCAGCGCCTGGCACAGGTACACTGCTGCTCATGCCTGCAGAGCCCTGGCTGGCGGAGGAGATGCCCTCCTGCTGTTACACTGGTTGCTTCTCCACGTTTGGCTCTGTTGGGAAGCAGCACTGGGAGAGTAAACAGTGCATCCTGAGCACAAAAGCATCCTGGAGTTGGTCTGTTTCTGCTCAGTCTGCATATGATGGCCAGAAGTGTCTGTGCTGAGACCAGGCTTGCGGTTCAGGTTGCCCTTGGCTGTTTGTCCGTGTGGCTTCAGAAAATACAGAGGAGTCTTTGCTGTGAGAGTCAGGTCAGGCACATCCTTGCCTGCGACACCACAGGGCTTGGCTGGGTTACGCAGCCAGGCAGGCAAACGTTCATTATGAAGTGAACCCTGAGTGACCCCTGAATAAATACCTGTGTAAAATGACACCTGAAGACTTTCAGAGACGATTTGTGGTTTGCTCCTCCTTTGTTTTACTGCAAGCTCATCAATTGGCTTCTTTTTTTTCGACTTTTAGTAAGGAAAACAGAAGGTGATACACTCAAGTATTTTAATAAAAGTGGCACAAATTTTTAAAAAAGTAACAAGTATTAACACATGGTCCACAACTGCATTGGTGGCCAAGCACCCTTGTGACAAGGGCTGTCTTTCTTCCCCAGATCCAGGGAATGACTTGGCAGAAGGGGCCTTTGCAGCAGTGGTTTCAGTGGTTTCTAATTGATTGCTCGTTTGTCTTCAGCCCCAAGGCCCCAGTTAAGCACTTAAACGTGTGCTTGGGGTTGCAGACATTAGCGCTGCTCATTTCGAGGTTTGGCATATACTTTACTGGCTGGACCTGGGCCTGATCTTCTCTGCAACTTGTTTTAGGCTGCTAGTTATTTAAATATATGCTATTTCCTTGGCAGGGGGAGGAATCAGCCATGCTTGGAGTAAGCGGTTACGTGGAATATCTGCGGGAGCAGGAGGTTTCAGAGCGCTGGTTCCGGTACAACCCGCGGCTCACGTGTATTTACTGCGCCAAATCCTTCAACCAGAAGGGCAGCCTGGACCGGCACATGCGGCTCCACATGGGCATCACACCTTTTGTCTGCCGCATGTGTGGGAAGAAGTACACCCGCAAGGATCAGCTGGAATATCACATCCGCAAGCATACGGGAAACAAGCCCTTCCACTGCCACGTGTGCGGCAAAAGCTTCCCTTTCCAGGCCATCCTCAACCAGCACTTTCGCAAGAACCACCCCGGCTGTTTGCCCTTGGAGGGGCCCCACAGCATCTCTCCTGAGACCACTGTCACGTCCCGGGGGCAGGCGGAGGAGGAGTCCCCTCCGCAGGAGGAGGCTGTGGCTGTGGGGGAGACAGCACAGGGATCTGTGTCCACAACTGGGCCGGATTGAAATGCAGCTGTGGAGTCCTGGGAGAAAGGGCCGTCTTCCCGTTCCTGGCTCTAAAGAGTCAGCATCAACCTGGCAGGCTAGTACTGTAATTAGTGCAATGCCACCACTGAACAGAAAGAAGCTCCCATGATGTTGCCAAAATAGAAAAATCTTACTCTCTCTCTCTCTCTCTCTTCCTCTCACACACCCACACACACACACCCATAGAGTGTTAAATGTTTTTCTCCCTTATTCCTCCTCCTCTTGGAGAAAAACAGAACAACTGTGTCAATCAACTTCTTATTCAGGGATCGACAGGATTTTAAATTTTTTTACTGTTCCATAGTTATCTGGGACAAGCAGTCATTTGTATTTTTGGACAGTGCTGTGGCCCAGCAGGGCGTCCCGCTGGCAGTGCCGGGTTCAGCCACAGAGCCATATCCACTGCTCCCGCTCGAGGGGAGAGCAGGGGCAAGGGGCCATTGCCTTTCCCCCTTCCCCAGGTAGTTGCCACGGTAAAGAAAACAAAAAGACTGTCCTGGTGGAACCTGCCTTGCCCCAGCGTATTTATCCCTGTCTTATTTTTGGTGTGTCTCTTTATGTTTTTATTTAAGGTGTCATTTTAGGGCTTTAGGCTTGCCCATTCCAGGTGTGCAGCCCCGGTGCCCCTTGTTAAAGTGGGCACAGCTACAAAGCGGTATTCCAGAGGTCAGCAAAATGTGAAGGAAGCATTTCAGCTACTGAGAGTGGAATTTAGCAGCTGTGAGGTTTGCATGGGACTTGATGCACTGGGAGAAGGGCTGGAGGGGTTTATCAGAGGAGGTTATCCTCTGCTGGTGCTGATCTGGAGAGCTTGGAGCATTCTGACATCCTGGCTGAAGCGCTGCCATGCTTCGGGTGTTGCCAAGGGTTAGGAAGAGATTTTCTGGACTGGCTGAATTGTGGAGTTAGAGGCTGGCTACCAAAGTCCTCCTTCACCCCTGCTCCCCCCTCGACACACACTTGATCTTTTAGAACAGCAATATGGGATATGGAAATACTGCAATGCTGTCGCCACAGCTGAGCAATCGTGGGTGGTTGCTTTTAAACCTGTTTCTACAAACTAGTTTGATAACTTTTTTATCAATGAAATGCAAAAAGAAAAGAAAACTCTACTCTATTTCCTTATAACTGTTCAGGAGACTTAAAAGTGAATGGTTCCTAGAGCAATCACAACTCTGTCCCCTTGCATGGACTTAAGATTTTTGTATTCTGAGTAGCTCTGATGTTTAGAGCAAGTTTAGCAAACCTGGAAAGATATGCCTGCGTGTGTATTGTAGGTGTTTGCACGGGCTTATGTGGTTCATAACCAGAAAAGCATGGGACAGGTAGATAAGTGCAAATATCCTGACATCTTTTTTTAAAAAAATATGCAATATTTTAAGAGTTTTCTCTGGTTCTGATGCCAAGTTGTTCATGATGGAGGGGGGAATGAACGACACGTTGCACGTATCAGGTTTGGTGAAGGATTTCTCTTGAGGATGTACAGTGTGTATGATAAGGAAGGGTGAATTCTGAACCTTAAACCTGAACCTTAAGGTTCTGAACCTTAAGGTGATGGGAGGAACAAGGAGACATTGGAAAAGAAATACACTTCTCTTGCTTCGGCAGGAAAGCTGGATGAGTGGGGGCTTAGCAGGCAGGAGACTGACCAAGTGACAATAGAGCTTGACCTGCAGTCTGACTGCACTGTTTTGGGCACATGGAAACGTCTCCAGCCCTTGCTTCTCCCCATCTGCAAATTGGGACTGGGATTATTTTCCTGCCCCTTTGGAGGGAATAACTTGGAGAAGGGTGATGTATTCTTACCTTGCTTTATAGATTTTTTGCCTATGTGTCTGTTGTTCCTCCCATCTCTCTCTCAAAAAGAGATACGGTTCTAATGTGTTTTTGTGTGTGGGGAAGGGTTTGGTGCCAGGATCGTGTATAACGGGGATGTGCTTCTATGAGAGGAACCTTTGCAGGTGTTCTGAGCTGGACACCTGCAAAGTACCATTTCATTGACCTTTTCAAACAGGAAAACTGATATTTCACCTCCGTTTTCCTTCTGTCCCTTCTTCTTATTCTCCTGTCAAGTGCATCATCACACAGGGAGTGATTTGGCCATCCAAACAACCAGTTCCTTCAGGTTTCCTGGCAAAGGTCAAACAGGATGGTACCAAAACAGTGAGGTTGCCAGAGGGCAGTGGCAGAGGATGAGGTGAGAGGGTAGCTAAGGTAGGTTTTGTTGCAATCAAGGTGTGGGGAGGAGTGGAGATGTGCTGCTTTAGTCATAGCTTTTGAAGTTACCAAAAATGAAAAAAGAAAAAGTTAAAAACTTTGAAATCCTATCCTGTTCACACTAGAGAGCATCAAAAGTTACTTTTAGTTGCTTAAAAGATTTTTAAGTGTTTTAAAATAGAAATTTTAAAATAATACTACCAAACTATAAAAACATAAAATTATTTATATACATATATTATATAAAAATATAGTGGGAAAGTTTCCCTGCTAAGCTTGCTGTGAAGAGAAGGGTGAAGGTGCAGTAACTGCTACACAAGCAACATTTTTCTGAGACAGATGGCAACTGTAGTGAAGAAAGGCTGACATAAAATGGTGAATGCCTTTGTGCCCAGGGCATAGCTGTGAGTTTCTTGAGCAGGTTTTTGTTTTACTGTATCGATACTGTGAACGGAGGAGCATCCGAACAGTCCGGGATGCCAACAGTGCATCCTGTTTGCTGATTCACTACTTAAGTGGCCTGGTGAAAACCATGAAATTGGTCCTTCATACCTTACTAGGCTCAAAACAAAGCTTGTGAAACGTTTTTATTTTTTACTCCTTTATGTTTGCTTTTGTTTTTTGTTTTTGGGTTTTTTGTTGTGCAGAGGTTGCCACTGTATAAATGATCATTTCTGATTGCATGCAAAAGAGCCAATATTCTTGCCCGGGCCTTGCTGAGGTGAAGTTTATAGCTTGTAGCTAGAGTCAATAAGGTATGGTAGTGGGAATCATTTTGATATTATTTCTGTACATTTAATGAATGTGTATGTGTATGTATGTGTGGGAATCATGATGTCTAATATTTCTTGAACAGTGCTGAAAGCAGTTCAGACCCATCCGCACTAGACAGTGGAACCGGTTCCGAAGGAATCGTTATTAAACATTTCCTTCGATGATTGACTTCCTCAGTGCAGGTGAGACCAAGGTTCAAGAAAAAAGGGGTTGGAGGTCAGATATGGCATGGAAAAACCTCATGTGAATTTTCTGGCAGTAGTGTAGCTACTTAGAGGTGCTTTCCCTAACAGAATGATACTGTGTTCTGTTGCCTCTGCGTTGGTGTGGCTCTTTACAGTTGCACCAAAGCTGTGGAGAATCAGATGCCAACTTTCCAAGTGCGAATGCTTCTGTGATGGGTTGGGGCACAGCTTTGCATTCCCACATGTAGCTGCATCTTTTTCTGCCAAAACTGTGATTTCAACTGTGATTTAAGGAGGATGTGAAGAGAACGCTTGCGTTTTAATACCTCTGTACGTAACATTTCTGTGTGCTTTAGAGTTAGGGCTTACTAACCCATTTCTTTCCTTGCCTCATGCAACAGGGAGAACACACTCTGGTTTTGCAGTTTGCATTCTTGGAGGTGAACACATTTCTTAGCTCTTTGCTGTCAAAGAACTCACCTCCCAAATGTGAAGAGTTGTGGTTACCTCCTTAAGCCTGCAGCAAGCCCTGGTGCCAAGACTCAGCCAAGTGATGTGATGGTTGCCATTCCAGGCTTTTCCCTGCTGCTGCCAGGTTCCCTGTGAATAGCTGTGAAAATAACAAGAGTTGTGTTAATACTGTGTTGCTGCTTTGGAGAAAAGATAAACCTCAGGAGGACAACCGATGTGAAGCTGGGAAAAGGAGAAGGCCAAAATGCAATGGGAGGATGTGAAAACAAATTGTGCTGTGTATTTCCAGCAGCTGGAGAGGGGTGAATGAGAGGCTTTATGGAATGCTAATTTGTAACAGGAGGCTGAGAACATGCTTAGAGCTACTTATTAAGATCCAGGGATAGCCTGGTGAGAGCCAGAGCAGCTGGTGCAGATGGGCAGTCCCTCCTTGTTCTCCTAGCATCATCCACTATCAGGTTCAGTCCTTGGACTTTCCTACATCTTCTCTACAATATTCTAAAGCTGTGATCTGTATGATTTAACTTTAGTTTGGGTGCCTGAAAGGCAGGAAGAACAGAAAGCATATTGTGTGTCTCCTGCTGTTTTAAACCCAGCGAGGTCGAAGGTAACTGACCCTGTTCCCATCTGACAGCTATCCAGAGCTGGAATAGCACTGGGAACAAGCTGTAGCCCTGCTGAAAAGCATTGCAGGGCTGGCTCAGCACAGAGGGCACACAGCCAGGATTTCAGCCCTCTGTGAGCTCAAAGTTGAAAGAAATGGACAGGACAGCTCTCCCTACCTGTCCTGCTCTCGTTTTATGGCAGCTCTGTAGCTGTGTTTCTGTTCCACGCCTCTGCAGAAGGAATGTCACTTAACAGGGAGATGCCCGTTTCGGGAAGTGATTCCAAGCAGTCTGGTTTTAGAGCAGAGTCCTTGGTGCTTTTGGGTGATTCAGCCCTGAGGAGGCCTTTACAGGAGCAGAATTGTAGCTTTTATTTGCTACTGACTTCACCTCTCCTGCAGAATCCAATGTATAAATAGGAAGACAGGTGCAAAGGTGCCATAGATTTAGGTGGAAGGTGGCTTGAGAGGTAGACAGGATCGTGCATCTTGAAAACCAACAAAAAATAGCACTTGAAATTATTTAAACTTTACCAAATTCTCCTCTTTGATCTGTGACATGCCTGCCAATTTAGCCATGCCAGCATCCATATGTTTCTGCAGATAAGTTACACCAAATGCTGTTCTTGCTCTGCTGGAAATATTTTGGGGATGGGAAAAGTCCCTGCTCGTGGCAGGAGGGTTGGACTAGATGACCTCTAAAGGTCCCTTCCAACCCATACCACTCTGTAATTCAAGGAGACTTTTTACCATGGTTTGGGCTCTTGAGTTTTCCCTGGGAGCTGAGCCTGAGGCCAGGAGTGCAGTTGGAAAGTCTGGGATCCGCTGGCATAGCAAAATAATGTGGTGAGCATTGCGCCTGTCACAAGGTGAGAGCCATGCACAGAGTTTTGACATCTGCAGTGAAAAGGCCTAAAGAGGACCTCAGAATCCTTATTTTAATCATTGTCCTTCAAAGGATATTTTAATATTAAATACAAACATACACAAGTATGTACATTTATATATATATATATTTGTAACCAAATAGAAGTTAGAACTATGCAAACAATACTGGCTGCTTCTTGAAAACTAAATTCTACCAGAACCTTTTGGATTAGAGTAGATTTGGAGTAGACGTGCTGTGGGGTTTTTTTGTTGTGGTTTGCTTATAAATAAAATGCAGCAGACCAAAGTTTTGCTGCAGTTAGTCTTGTTAGAAATTTAGGTTATTCCTAACCTGTAACCCACTCAAGTGGGTTATAAAATTATCTGAAGAGTCCTACCATCTCTAAAATATTTCCATCTGCTGAAAGGCTTTGGCTTGGCAAATGTAAGAAAACACGGAGGCTGGGAATTAAGAGAGATTGAATGCAATGTCTGGGCTGATAGAATCAAGAAAGGACTGAGAGCATTTTCTTTTGGATGTACGATTGAGTTGGCTTCAAGGAATCTTCCTACTTGGGAAAACGTCCATTGCTGAGATGGAGGCAGTGATCAGAGCAGCCCTGGGATGAATTCTGGTTTTGATGGTGCTTTGATTGGAAAGCTTCTGGCTGAATCTGATGGTACCAGAGTTTAGGCTGCTAGGAGAAATTCCACATGGTTTCTGCCATTTCTTTGTGTCAGATCCGATCTTTGCTTTTAGGATTAACTACGGTGTATCTGTAACCTTCAGTAACCTTTGGCTTTTTATTCCTAGGACTGTAGACAATTCAGGTTTCCCATAACATTATCCTCATCCCAACTGTGAACAAGTTACTACTGCTTCTTATAATTTATTATCTTTCTGTTCCTGAATGTCTGTGTGATCCGGCTGGTCACCAGCACCACCTTCCAGTGCTTCATTAGCTTTTATGCACAGGGAATTGTTGCAATGGATAAGTTGACCATGCTAGTTGGAAGAGTAGAAGCCTTTGGAGAATGACTTCTGCTTCCTCTAGCTGTCATTAGGGAGTGCACACACACATACCTGTATATACATATATATAAACAAATATAAAGTGTTTCAATATAAACTCATTTAGCATTATTCTTAGTTAATTTATATTTTAATCCAGTTGTAAACCAAAGTATTACAGCTTGTGAAATTATGTGTCCCAGAAATAGGGACAACCTTTTTTAGGTGGGAATTCTGAAAAGTCTTTGATGACAAAAACACGGATACTAATAAGAACTTGTGCTGCTGGGGTGTTGCAGTCTTGAAAGGATTTGAAACTTGCTGGGTATAGTTGGATGGTGGGGCCTTATGAAGGTGTTTTTCGTGATCCTTAACAGTTTTGTAGGAAAACAAGGACATTCTAGCAAAGCTAGAAATAAAAGGGAGAAGACAGCAAATCAGACTGTGATCTGGCACAGCTGGGAGCTGGGGAGAAAGCCACAAAACCAGCCACTGATGTATTTAGCATTTAATTTAAAGCTTTAGGAATCAAGCTGTTGCTATTTACTGATGTCTAGAAGTGCTTGGGGTTTTTTTAGTCACTTCTGTGAAGATGCATGTTCTAGTGTCACCAATAGGAAGAAATAATGGGTTCAAAGGTAAGATCTTACTGATTTTTCTGTCCCAGGGAATAATTACCTTTCCAAGGAATTAGCAAGTGCTAAGAACAAATTCACCTCTAACGTGTCCTGCAGGCTTGGCAGTGGCTATGCTTCCTCTAGGGTGGAGGAAGACAGTTGAAATAAGAAGAGAGTTCATCTGTTTTCAGCCCTGACTGGGGCTGGTGGCATTGGAACCACACAGGGTTTTGGGTAGAAAGGTGGAACAGCACCAGAGCATGACTGGGAAGAGGAGGGCATGTGTCTGGCATGGTGTGGGCAGGGAAATGCTGGGTTTGGAACCTGCAAGGGGGCAGGAGCAGGCAGGAAATGCTGCTGCCTTGTGAGACAGGTCCCCAAAGATGCCTATCCTAGCACATGAGAGCTGAGTGTTTTCCATGCTGGAACCAGTGTTTTCCGTGCTGGAGCTGTGAGTAGTAAAGAAGGAAAAGGGTCAGTCCCATGTGGTGGCAGATATGCTGTGAGCATTTCAGAAACTCCATTGGAAGGAAGTGAAGGGTGGAATGGGGGGTACCAGAGTTCAAAGTGCCATTTTCTGAGTGTTAGGTTTTCTAGCAAGTGTTGAAGACTGAAGTTTGTTTTCATTTCAGTGCTTTCTCCTTTACCTATATAATTTCTCCTGTTTAAACTCCACAGCTCAGGGGAGGGTGCAGAGAAGATGGAGTCAGACCCTTCCTGGAGGCACACAGTGGAAGGAGGAGCAGCAGTAGGCAGCAGTTTATACAAGGGAAAATCAGGTTAGGAATGATAAGACATTATCTCACCATGAGTACAGCCAAACAGCATTGGATCAGGTTGTCCAGAGAGGCTGGGAAATCTCCAGCCTGGGAAAGTGCAGCTTCCAAGTTCCTGTTTCCATTAGACTGCGCCAAGCTGTATTTTTGTTACTTTTTTTTTTAGTATTATGTAAAATGGGCAGCTTTATTGGGCTTCCTAGTTCATATCAGTTAAGCTTTTGAAACATATTCAGGTATTTTTAAATACTGCTGTGTAAGTTCCTTGTTTAATCTGACATATTCTGATCTATTATTTTACTGCAGTTACCTAAGGCAGTACTTTAAAAAATCAGTGCATTAATTTTTTTGCAGACTGTCAGCTATGTTAAGCCTTCGGCTTAGTTTATATTAATGTACGTAACTCCCTTTCCCTCAGATCGATGGTGAAATGGCTGCATTATTTTTATAGTGCAGTGAGGCTTATTTATTTAAACCTTCCCATTACCTTTGCAGTCAGACCCAGTACCATTGGCTATGAAACTGTGAAACTAATGAGAAATGAAAAATGAAGTTGAATTGATTAATTTACTGCTGGTCATAAAATACAGAAAGTGGCAGTATAAAAGGATAAAATACAATTGAAATTAGTTACTCAAATCACAGAATCACAGGATGGTTTGGGTTGGAATGGACCTCAAAGCTCATCTCATCCCCACCCTCCTGCCGTGGGCAGGGATGCTTTCCACTAGAATTCCAATGGAAATTACTGAGTCTGGGGCAGGAGTCACAAAACTAGTCTGAGAGAAACAAATTTTAACTTGATGATGCCAATTATTTGGTTACTCATTTGGTCAGGTTTCAAAAGCTCCTTCTTGAGGTTTCCCTGGGGTCATCTTTGTGTCTTGGGCATTGGTTTGATAGGCGGGGTTGTGCCCCCGATAGTATATTCTGAGAGTTTACATGTCTAAGGAAACTCTCTGGGTGACTGTTACGTTTTCTTCAATCTTTCCTTGCCTGTGTATTGGTAACTCAACACAACTCTTGGCTGCAAGAGGCCGATGGGAGGAGGGTGGCAGCTGCAGGTGACACTAACAAGAGGTGGGCAGTGCAATTCTCCTGCTGACAGATTGAATTTGGGGAAGGGGCGTGATGCTCCAGCCCCACTGTGGCTGTCCCCAGCCCAGGGGGTTCTTTCAGCTGATGTTTGTTTGCAGAGGCTGTTTACAGGACAGCCTCAATCTCTGACAGAGATGCAGGGAAGGAGGGTGTAGGTGGCATGCAGGCACTTTTCTCACATGTTAGAAGGTCTCCAAAGCCAGGGTTGTGCTGTTGGAGGAAGCACCCCAGCTGGGATTGAGACTAGAATTTTGTCATACCTTTTGCTTAAAACTAATATCTTGGGCCCTTCCCTAAGGCACTGGCCTGAGCAGAAAGGTGACACCAGACAGCTTCCAGGGCTGTGTTGTCAGAGGGCAAGTGCCTGTGAGGAATATTGGGAAGGGAGAGAGGAGTGTGGTAGCTCAAATAAGGCACAGTTCTTTTGTGTTAGTGTGTGACATAGCTGACGTTTAGGACAGGCAAGAGCAATCCTGGGTGGCAAAACAGACTTTTCTGAATAAGGTCTTTTAGAAGCTGAATTAGGAGGAGAATAACATGCATCTGTACGTTCTTGCAGTAACATATTCCTCACCTTGTGCACCACACTTGCAGGGAGGATTAGGGAAGGATGAGAAGACTGGATCAGATGTTAATCATAAAAACGGAAGCAAAGTATTCAAAGCACTGCTTTAGTCTGAAAAGGGAAGGGAATGAATGCGTTTTTTCCAAGCCTCTGGTGCGTTAAACACTAGCTGGAGCTCCCATGAGCCATGGCCCCATCGTCCCCAGAGCTTTCCTCATTTCCCTGGTGTCACCCCACCTTTCCTGTACAACACTGTGAATATGATATCAGTAGCTCTTTTTAAAACTTTGGTTTTTTCCATTAAAACTGCTCAGAGCAGGAAATGCTGTCCTACTGCAGGGGCAGGCAGGATGTGACCCCGAAACAGGGCATGGATAGTGGAGTAGTGGGAGAAGATTGTAAGAGTTAACAAGGGAAGTGGCTTTGTATAGCAATTTGCTAATCAAATTTCATCTTGTAACAAACTTAACTGACAATCAATTTCTAAAATAGAAAAGCCTCTTAGAGGGAATAGTCAAGTACATCTTCACCAGAAATATTTAACTGGGATAACTTAATGAAGAGCACAGGTTTTTTTTTTAATTAATTTTTTTTTATTTTTAGCAATCACTCCAGAAATGGAGTTGCATTAAGCAGCAGCATATTCACAGGACAGTAACTACCTCTCTCTCTTGGAGTGCTGAGGTTACCACACTACACACTCTAGCAGCAAAGCTTTCACTTTAAAGAGATTTGTTTTCCTTACCTCTGTGTTTCAGAAATGCAGGTCTGCTCTGTAAAGTGACTCTATGAAAATGGCATCTGGCAGGAGCAACAGGAGCCCCTCGGGGTCCAGAGCCTTTCTTGGCCTCCAGTTCCTCACTGTGACCCTTTGCAGGTTGGCCATGGGGCTGTGACAGTTCACTGTTATGCAGCATGCAGGAGGTGACAAAGTCCCCCTGAACTGTCCCCTGGGCCAGAGCTGTGAGACTGTGTTCCTGCACTGGGAAATCAGTTAATGGTGGGGAAGGTGAAAGGAGAATCCATCTCCCTCCTGCCTCCAAGAGAGCAGGCAGTAGTAAAAAAAAAAAAAAAAGAAAAAGCAATAAGATAAAATACAAACACTTTTATATGTTGTTCATTAGTCAGCAGATCTGACTCTGCAAATTTATATATATATACACACACACATACAGAGAGCAGATCTCTTGTGTGAAAAGGTGCCATTTTTTTTCTAAACAGAGTCTCTTTCCAAACTAGAACAGCACTTTAAATAGGTTCCTCTTTAAAAAAAAAAATTTAAAAAGAAAAAAAAAAGCAAACCCTTTTCTGCAGCAATGCACTTTAACTGGTCGGACGAGTACAGCTGTGGCTGGCTTGGGACACAGCNCCTGGTCAGCCACAGCTCGGGGGGAGCAACATTGCCAGACCCTCGGCCATGGCAGCTCTACCTCCAGCAGCCCCCCGGGCTGCCACGGCCCCCCATGCCGCCCAGAGCACCCCCACCGTGCCCGAGCACTGACAGGGTTGGTGGCTGTTAGACTTTGTAATCTGCCAAGAGAAGCCCACCCTTGCCTGTCAAGAAGTTTTAAACCCCGTTTTTTAACAGGTCAGAATTTGCGCCCAGTTACAACCCAGCTGGCAGCCCAGGGCTGAGCTAAAATGAACAGCAAAGCCAGGAGAAAGTTGTTACTGGGGTTGTGGGGTTTTTCCATAATGTGGATATGGAGCCCTCGTCAGTTCAGTTTTTTGGTTTTTTTGTTTTTTTTTTTTAATCCACGTTTGTGTGTCCCACATTGATTCTGCTCTGAGCTGGTTTGCAGAGTAACCATATGTAACAGAAATTGTGCTGTCACCTTCAACTAGTGACCTATAAATCAACCTTTCTTAAAGTTTTTTAGGACAGGTGTCCTAACACTCAAGACTTACACAGTTAAGAAATTTCCTGCTGTACTAATTATTCTTCTTTTTATTTTTATTTTATTTTTGGTTGCAGTCCGTATTTCAAGAAAAAAAGTCAGTGTTCAGACTAGTCTGCAGCAGGTTGACGAGTGAGCCTGCTGTAACTTGTGGATATCAGACTGTTCTTCAGTGATTTTCCAAGCTGTTCCCAAACTGGTCCTCCAATGACTGCTTCCCTTTGCCTCCTCCAGCAGGCGCTGGCAGACAGTAGCTCTATGGCCATGGTGTGCAGGGACAGCCAGCGCTGCTGGAGGAGGCTGTGCAGGGGTGGCAGGAGAACCAGAGCTGGGAAAGGGGGAAATAAAACCAAGGTAGAGGGGACTGTACAATTGCATTGAAAGCAGTTTAGCAAAAAGCGCTCTCATCGGACAGCTTTAAGAATAATGTGAATGAAAACTTAGCAACTTGGGTAGGAATCTTGGAAAATTCTATAACTGTATACTTGAAATTCTGTTTGTATTAAAAAAAAAAATCGCATTTTCTTCTTTCTTTTAACACTGTGTAAAAGAACATTATGCATGTGAGTGGTTTGAGAATTAAATGGTTTAATACTCAGATCCTTGTCTGTGTCTAATAGCTGACTGGTTCTGACCCAATGTATTTTCCTTGCCACTGGGGGAGATCCTGGTCCTGGCTGTGGGCAGCTCCATGCTGTCCTAAGCTGAGCAGCTTCGGAGAGGTTGCGCAGTGCCAGGTTGCTGTTCCTGGCACCTCAGATGGCTTCTGTCCTTTTTGGATGAGCTTTGTCTCATATCTTCAGCAGGCTCAGCCCTTTTCAGTCTCACAAGGAGGAACAAGCCCTGTGCTCTTGCTGCTGGCCAAGTTTCGGATGTTTTCCCAGCTGTCTATGGCAGGGGAAGCATTTTGGTTCAGCGCCATGCTAGGGAGACCCAGGCACTGCCTCAGCCCTTCTCTTTCACCAGCCTCCACTTTTCACAGCCTGGAGCACAACTGAAAAAGGCAGAGGTTTCAGGGGGCTGTGTGTCTCTCAGTGAGGTCCACAGGCAGAAGATGGGATCCAACAAGAAAAGCCACAGTGGCAACTGCCAGAGGAGGACAGGAAGAGAAAGAGCTGCTTTCTGAACTCTTCCTTATTTTCAAAATGCTTCCTCTTTTCTCCCAGGGCCCTAGCCCTGTCTTACATTCCCAGCTTCTTTCCAAGGTACTGCGCTCCTGGAGAGCATGTGAGTCACTGAAGGACACCTCTCACCACCATACACCACTTCCATCACCTACTGAGGACAGGAACTGTGCTCTCACTGCCTGTTTGGTTTGAAACAGCTGCCTGAAAGGCAGAAATCTTAGAGGAAAGCTACTCATGTTGTTCTGCATCTTGAGGACAGCCCTGCCAAAGGTCCTACAGCAGTACAGCCACCCTGAGAGGACTAGAGGTCTGATCATACATGTGGCTTGGCAGCAAGCCAGGATCTCAGCTCCTGGAGTAAACTTGCAGGTGGAATATTATATTTTCAACAAAGCTACAGATACTGCTTACCTTACCTGCACTGTCACAGTTCATGGACACTGCTGCTACAGTAACTGTTGGTTGAAGTCTTCATATTAAAAAAGAGTTTCAAAGCCTTAGCTATGCAAGACTGTCACTAGGGACTCTCAGCACTTGGGCACACAGGACGCACCAGAGCTGCTGGCAAGCAGGGCACAGCTGTTTGGCACCTCTTCCCACCCACATGGAGCTGCAGAAGGGTGTTCCTCACCCAGCCAGCACCAGCCTTGTGGCTGCTGCTGTTCCACTGACCTCTCCAGTGTGGGGCCGCATTTGTTGGAAAAGAAAAATTTTAAGGAGTCTAGAAGTGGCTTAGTGTAAACTGTGCATTCAGAGAGCAGTCTGCTACATACAGATCTATAGGTTTTAATGAACCAAGGGATCAGAGTTACAGCCTGAGGCCTGAAAGGGAGGAGGGTTGGACACAGGAAGGACAGCAATGCTGGACTTGGGTGCCACAAAAATACTGGTGCCGGATGAAATTCAGCTTCCCTTGTCATGGAGGACAGGACAGGTAAGATGACCTATGAGCCCCCTCACTTGACATGGCAGGGAGGAACAGGGACAGCCCAGCTGGATGTAGTCGCTCCCTGCAGCTGGCATCAAACAGCAAGACCAATCACCCCTGGAGCAGCCCAGGCTTTGTGGCAGTACCCCACTGCCCCTTTTCCTGAGGCAGGGGAGGGAGAAGCGAGGCCCTACCAGCCCCTTTAGGAGCAAGGATCAGCTATCCTGCCCATGAAGATGATGGTGTTGAGGGCAGCTTCCCGGATGAAAAGCAGGAAGGGCCTGTTGGCGTTGAATATTTTTCTGTTCATAGGGAAGGAACGGCCAGAGATGGTGACAGCTGTAGCAGCTGATGCCTCGCTGCCTTCTTCATTCACCTGCCAATGAAGAGAGAAGATGGGATTAAAATACAGGCATTATGCAGCATGAGGAGGGGCTCACCCTCCTCCTCCACAGAAAGCAGGGGCCAGCCTCCTCCAAAGCCCCAGACTGCTGAGGAAGTGAACACCTAGGTTCAGAGCTATTTTTCCCCCTTTAATATTTCATATTTTCAAAAAGCAAGAGGAAGACACACCGGCACAAAACATGGCTCACCTCAAGAAAGGCTTTGTGGAAAGCCTCAGACACATACAGGTCTGTGCGGCCCTCTGCAATGATACCTGAAATACAAAACAGAGAAAGGTAGAACTGTGAGTTTAGAGACAGCTCAAGAGAGAGCACATTCCCATCTTTCATAGCCTGGGATCAGGCAGAAGGTATGGCTGCTCTAAAAGGAAAACATCCTCCCCCATATGCAACACACTGCTAAACTGCAATGACCTCAATGAAGAGCAGGGCTGAGTGTCCGTGGTGGGACTTTACCAGAGTCCCTCACTGACTGCAGCAACATCTAAATGCTTTCATGTTGTTCTTCCTCACGTACTGCTGCACTACTGCCCTGCCACCTAGGGAGCAATGGCTGCCCCTCACCTCTGCCCTGCACCACCCCATCAACACATCTCACCTGGGAGTCTGGCATTTTCCGGACTGAAAAGATCTTCCAGCCCCATTTTCCTGAGCTTTTCCTTGACACTGAAGCTGTCCTCAACACGGAAGCGAGGGAGGTACACGAAGAGAGACACCTCCTTCATGGAGTCTATCCAGCCCTGCAGCTTCTCCGATGTCAGGTCTCGCTCCACCTCCTCCAATGGCGTTCCAGCACTGGGCAGGACCAGCACCATCGTGATATCGTCCCCTTTGTAAGGCAGCTCCAGCACCTGGACTTTGTCCTGGAGGATGAATGTGTAGTGGAATTTGGACTCCTGGTACATAGTTGGGACTTGGCAGGTCTCACCATTGGCTTTATGAAATACATCCAGTTTTGTGTTTGGAGCTGGGAACTGTGATTTCCAGTGCCCCTAAAAAAGGAGAGGGGGAAGACAAATGTGAGCACCATGTCTCCTCCAGGGAAGTGTGCTGCTTCCCCAGTTTTAAGGTACAGTTAGCTGTACCTTAAAATAAATGGTGTTGACCAGGACTAGGACAGTGAGATCATCAATACCACTTTCTGGAATCACTTCTGTAATGCGGTTCTCTGTCTTATTAGCCACCCACTCATTAATGATCTGCCTAGAAAGTTCTGGCTTCTCCTGAAAGAAGAGACCAAAAAAAAAGGTTAAGCCAAGGGTTTAAAACACCTCTTTGTACCCCTTCTGCAGGAGACAGGTTCACAGGGTATTTGCTGGGGGAGGACAATGAAGTTTACGAATGAGGACTGGGGACTTGGCTGTGTTTAACGTGAGCTGAAACAGGAGGAGCTGCATCCCAGATTCCTTACTGCCTTCCCTTATGTCCCACACACCCAGAGCAGAGCACTTCCTCTGGGCAAAAGACAGGGATGCAGCTAAAGCAGAGGACTGGGATGGGGCAGGTAGGGAAAGGGGAGGTGGAACCAAACAAAAAAGCAAAATCCTGAGTAGTTCAAACTCACTTTGAAATTCAAGGGCCAGAGTTTTGCTCCATAAACTATTTCACTGATGTTCTGGTAAGTTTCATTAAAGACTAAAGATTTCTCCGCAAAGAGGCGGTTGGCAGATACCAGCTCTGAGGATTTGTTGGCTTTCTTGTAAAGGCGGCAGTTCAGCTTGGCAAAGAAGAAGTGGATCTGATCTGATGTCTTCTCCGAAATGGTGTCAAATTGAAAGACCTGGACAAGTTAAACAGCAAGAAGGGATCCATGAGGAGGCTCTTGGGCTTCTAAGCCCCAGAGCAAGTGGTGGTGCAGTGTTTGCCTCAACAGCAACAAATCTACAGGCCCTCAGAACTTCCCCCTCCACGTGTAACTGGGAACCTAGATCTTTGTAAATCAACACCTCACCAGCCCAAGACCTCCTTTGGAGGGTCCAAATGAAGGATTAAACCCTGCTCAGATGTAGAGGTCCTGCTCCTCTTACCAATACCAGATTTCTTGCTCTCCGTACACTTTGACTAGTCCCAGCTTCCCCTTTAAGTGCTGTGAAATTAACACGGTGTTCATAACCCCCTAGCACAACCCAGAGATGAGTGTATCACCAACAGGGCCTGGAAGCAGCTCTTGGGTCATATCAGGTCACGGGAGGACTCACATGTGGTAAACCCTACTATGACAATGCTGAAGGCTGCTCCTTCCCAGGAGAAATTCTCATGGCCTGCTGAGTAATTCTGGTACATCTTATCAATTTTTGCAGGGAATGGGCATATGCATTGGGAATATTTTGAGGGTAGATTTTTGCAGCACAGGGAATTCTTAATCTGTTCTGTCTACTGCTATGCAACTACAGGGCTTTAAGGCACAGAAAATCCCACAGGCCATTGCTCTTCATGAACCTCCAGGATCTTCGGCACTGCTTCCTTCCTTAAAGGTGGTGTTAGCAGCCCTTCCGTAGCAAAAAGGGGGATTTAGAAGGGCAGGTGTGGGTGGCTCAGTGGAAGAAGGGTCCCCTTCCAGTGGGAAGTGTTGCCCAGAGGGAAAGGCACAAGTGAAGATTTTGGAGGTGTGGTTATAGCTGCTGCACTCAGGCTCTGTGGATAATGGCAGGAGACCCCAACATGGTTTCTTCTAGAGGTAAGATCTGTAAGGACAGCAGCAGAGGGGACAAGTGGAGCAGTTTGGTTCACACATCCTCATTGCAGGGAAAAAGGCTCCTCTGGACTGAGGTCTCCCACTGGAGAAGAAGGTGTGGGCAGCATCAAACCCCACAGAGCAGGTAAGTGGGTCTGACAGTGAGAAGGGACAGGCAGGGAATTAAATTAGTCCCATGGAAGAACCAGAACTCAGAATTGCCTCTCAGCCTGGGATCAGACCTATCCCCTTTGTATAGGGGCCACAGGTGGAGGGAGAAGCTCCCTGTGTACAGGTTCTCCTGCCCTGGAAATCAGGTGGACTGCAAGGTCTCCCATGTGTCTGATTTTTGTCCCACGGAAGAGAGAGAGAGAATGTGAAAAAGTCCCTCTCCCAATGGGAATTGATATCATGGGTTTTCCTTCTTTTTACATAAGGAAACGGTTAGCTCAATCTGCAAGAAGCAAACTGTTCCCATTCCCTTCCCTCACCTTCCAAATGGGCTTCCTTTCCTCCAGATGGAAACTAACCCCTCAAACCCAGGAATGCTGGATCCAAATAGGGACTAATGGGAAAAAGCTGGGATCTAAACAAATCCAGAGACAGGGCTTGGAGCAACCTGGTCTAGTGGCAGGTGTCCCTACCCATGGCAGGGGGTGGAACGAGATGAGCTTTAAGGTCCTTCCAACTTGGGATTTCCATCCCAAGGCAAGGAACTGTCCTGATCTTGAGAGCAGCCATCAGCCATGGTCACCTTTCCTGTCTTTCAGACCTGCTGCAGGAAAAGGCTGAGGAATCTCCACCAACCTCCATGAGCTGCTGGAGGGTACTGCCACAGGCTCCGAGCTTGGTCATGGCAAAGGCTGTGGAAATGCTGAGAGGTGACATGAAGATGTTTTCCCCATTGTCCTTGGAGTCAGCCAGGTACTTGTAGAAGATGACAGCAAACCGAGAGTTGGCTTTTGACAGCTCCCAGACCCGGGGGTTGGTGGACTCAGGGAGCTTGTCCTTCGCTGGCTCTTGCCCCTCACCCTCCTGGGGCTTCTTTTCGGGATTGCGATAGATGCAGATGGGATTCACTGGGATGTCGCGTGGCTTTGCGGTGCAGACGTCTTCCACAGCATAGTGCTCAGGGGCAGCCAGTCCCCAGACACTGAGCAGACATACCACAAAGAGACGCATTGTCCTGGAACCAGAGAGAGAGCTTAGTCACGCTGCCTGTCCATGAATCCCGTGCTGCTGCCACAGCCCGTGGGCTTGTTCCAGCCAACATCACAGGCACAGGAGTCCCACGGTCCTCTCCAATTATCCTTTTACCCTGGACCTGCAGGATAAACGAGGATGGACAGACACCAGGAGGACAAGCCTGCCCGTGAGCACACAATGCTTTTGGAAGCAATACACTGAAACCGGTGTTTTCCCAGTGCCCTGGGGGCCCTCTCTTTTAAGCAGCAGACTCAGCCCTGACAAGTTTGTACCAAAATGAATGATTTGAACTTTTGAGTCCTCCCCATAGGCCAATGAGGTGTAAGGACGCTGCCAGGCTCACCTCAGCTTTACAGTACTTTTCAGTTAATGATGTAGGCAGAGATGCTACAGCAGAGAAGAAAGGTGATAAGGACTGCAGGGAAGTTGGTCCCTACATGCATTGAGCATCTTCAATCCCCAAAAAACGTACTTTATAAGCATGTAAGATGTGGCTGGTGCACTGCACCAATAACTGGCCAAAGTTCATACCACCTCAATACAAATTGTTTGTCCTTGGTACCTGAGGAGTGCAGGGTAATGTTAATAACTGTGTTCCAGCAAAAGCAGATATCTGAAAATCTCCCAACATGAAAGAGATAATTTCCATTTTCCCCTTTGTTAAAGCACACCAAATCTCAGAATGGTTTCAGTTTAAAGGAACCTTAAACAACACCTAGTTGCACCCCCCGCCATGGGCAGGGACACCTTCCACCATCCCAGGTTGCTCCAAGCCCTGTCCAACCTGGCCTTGGACACTCCCAGGGATGGGGCAGCCACAGCTTCTCTGGGCACCCTGTGCCAGAGCCTCCCCACCCTCAAAGGGAAGAATTTTCTCCTAAATCCCATCACCCATCAGCTCTGGCAACTAGGCCTCATGAGCCACCCCAAAGATGGCAGAGATGCCTTTTGTATGACGGCTTTGTTCATGTACCCTGTGGGAGGAAGCTCAAGCACCACAGCCACAACAGCTTGGGAAACAGCTACTGGAAGGGGCTGGCAGCCTGCCCAGGTCTTGCCTGCCACAGGACACTTTTCCAAAGACGTTGTCTAACTCGGGTAGGCCTCTGCCTGCCCCCACATACTCACTGCCATGTCTACCAAGCATTGCCTTCTGAGAAACTAAATTAAGTCATTTATGCATTTAGCACTAGTGACCTCCATGTCTGTGGTCTTGCAGTGCTGGTGGGACAGCAACTGCTTGAGGAAAATGGGCGCAGCTCTAAAACTGATCTGGGATAAAGGAGACCTCTGGGTTCTTCCATAACCCCCTCTCTAGGCTCTTGGCCAATGACTTCATCTGTGCTCTAGTTCCTCTGCAAAAGCAGAAACTACCTCATCTGGCACCAAGACTGTGTGGAGCCCCAAGGGCTGCTCCATCAGCTGAGAGCACAGCAAAACAAGAGGGACTCACTCAGGCCACGGCCACAGCTCTTGCTGGTAATGACACACTGATTATCTTGTGAAAGATTTAGCACACGTGTGACACCACAAAGGGCAAAAAAAATCTATAAAGGGAGGGAAGTCAACCAAATACAGAGACAAAAAACAACACCCAGGGCAAGAGAGCAAGAGAAAGGAAAAATATTAAGACAATTGAAAGTGCTCCAGGAAGCGCTGTTCTTCCGAACCTTTCATTTCCACAGGAAAAATCAGCCAGCAAACCAGGCACCCTACAGAGTTCTGCAACCCTGGGGCCAGGAGCAGAGCTCTTCACTGCCTGCAGCAGCCATCCCTCACCCATACTTGGTCCTGTGGCTCCAGCAGCACGAGCACACTTGTGGCTGGTCCCACCATAGAAAGCACAACCTCACCACAGTCCCTAATCTGTCACTCCACTCACCTCCAGGGAAAGGCATGTCCTGAGCTCTCTGTACAAGGACAAACGACTGCTTCTGTCAAGCCAGAGGCAGCTGGTCATGTCTGCCATCACACAAAGTGCTACTAATCTGATCTCACATTTAAAGGCCAGAGCAAAAGCGTGGGGAGGGCACCTCCATCCTCACCTTGTTCTCATTAAATGAGAAAGACTCCCTGTTTCTACTCTGCAGTAAAGTCCTGACTCCATCAATTCAGGGAAGATACAGGACTTTGTGCTAATGCCTTAAATCTACTTTACCATCCATTAAGGCTGACCCAGCCTCTGACACATCCAATCTTGTCTCTTACAGGCAAGAGCCCCTGCTATTTCTTAGACTAGCTCTTTGTCGTAGCATTTGGCCAAAACCCACTCCTCCTCCCCTCACAGCTCTTCAGCACTCCCTTTTCCTCTGCAGCACTGCCACACACTCCATATGTCAACCTGGAAGGATCCCAAAAGTATTCCCACAACAGCACTGCCTGAAAGCAGTTACCAGCAAGGGGGAATGTAGAAATTAGAAAGGCTCTTACAAGGGTGAAGCAACAAAAAGAAGTGCAGAAAGCCAAGAAACAAGTTGCTGATTCAGCTCAAAATCAGAAGGCTCCAGGGAAGCATTGAGAAACTCCCCCCATCCCTTGGCTGCTGTGCAACACAGCTGGGCTCGGGCCAGCACACACAGTTTCCATCCCACTGTTCTATGGCTGCAGGACAGGACGACCAACAGGGCCTGCACAGCCCCAGCACCCACCCTACTGAACCTACTGGGGCTACTGGTGATGGTGTGAATGTCCCGCAGCACCCACGCACTGTGCTAATGCACAGCCCAGCTAATGTGAACTAGCTCAAACCATTTTGAGATTAATTTAGGCTCTTTCAAAACCTTTCCCACCACCTCACACTCCAAAACCAGAGTGCACAGCAGACCAGCAGTGCTCTTTCACAGCCAGCCAGCAACTACTCAGGACATCCCGACTTCATGAACTGCTCTCCACACCACAAAGCATTGTTGCAGTTTGGCAATAAAAGTCAAGAATGATGTTTTAGAAAGCCAGCCTTCATGAGAGCTGGGGTGGGAGGATCAAAAAGCTACTCTGGCAGCAGCTAAAATTCATAGGCTCCTACTAAGGGAAAAGAATCTGTTTCAAGGAATTGAAAGATTAGTGGAATCTGTTTCTCTTACCTGCCCCTGTGCCTCCAGCCTTCTGCTTTTAGGAGATAAATGCAAATTTTTGAGAGGACTGTCTTGCTTGAGCCCAAAGTCGTTTCCCCACTGGATTTCTGTGCTCAAGCAGAGCAGAGACAGCAGGAGGGGATGGTAGGAGGGGAGTAGGATGCTGAGGCCAAAGGCTGATGACCAGCTGCCGAAGGTTAAACAAAGAGTAGGAAAAAAAGAGGCAATGTTTAGTTTGAAAGAAGTTTTAAAGTTCAATCTGACAAGGGAAAGTTTGATCACCTACCCGACGCGAGTACCACATGCCCTCAGTTTTTGCCAACAGAAAGTGAACTGCTTATCCTATGAGAAAAGCCTCAGAAGTTTGAAGAGTTTGAATAAAAATGATATAAGGTATTTGTACATCTAATTCTGGTATCTTGTAGCTAAGCAAAATGTTTCCCCCATCTGTCACAAACCCTGTCCACCTGTCCCCGATTTCCTGAACAGGCACAAGTTGGGAGAAGCTGCCCCACTTCACATTCTGCAGTTTCAAACACATCCCATCTTAAACATACTAACCTGGGAACAGGCTCCCCAGGGAATGGTCACAGCCCCGAGGCTGCCAGAGCTCCAGCAGCATTTGGACAATGTTCCCAGGGATGCATATGGTGGGATTGTTGGGGTGTCTGTGCAGGGACAGCAGTCAGACTGTTAGCCTGCTGGGTCCCTTCCAGTTCAGAGGTATTCTGTGATTCTGTGGCCTTTTGCTTGAACAGCGGGAAAGCTGAGGAATAACAATAGATACCCCAACTCCTGACCAGATTCCCAAGGCAGTGTAGTGAGCAGGACTCAACATTACCATTTCTGATCCAGGATGCAGCTGCTCTACAAATTCAGCAGCCTTGCCCCCTGAACTTCAAGTCCCAGGAGCAGGCTGGCTCAGCAGCTACTAGGGCTGTTCTGTTCCTGGCCTCCACTAAGAGCCCAGGTCTTACCAGAAAATGCAGCTCCAAACTGGTTTGGGTAAAGTAAAAGACCTTACTGTCTCAGTATGGGATGTAGTTAAATGGGACAGAGATTGTGGAAATAAATTGAAGGGTAATGTAAAACATGTCCTCCATGAGAAAGGAAGGACTCAGGCACTGTACCTTGTTGCATCAGGTGGCTGCTGGTTTAATTTTTCGAGGTAACTCACATGCTCGCAGAATCCAGGGATTTCAGGGTGAGTTAGGGATGCTGCACACCCAGGCAGACATCCAAGCACAGGTTTCCATTCACCCAGTGCTCAGAGATATTTTAAAGCAGTAAACCCAAAAGTAAACAACTATGGTTTTGCACATCCCACAGAGCTCCCAAGGCATTTCTTCCAAGGTAGCTGGGTAAATCTATCTTATGAGTGCAGCACATAAATGGTAATTTATTGCTGGATCAGCTCCAAGCAACATCCCAGCACTCACGTCTGAGTAGAGCTATCCCTAAGGAAGCATCTAAGATGGCCAGTCTTAATACAAACTGTTAGATGTCTTGTTTGCTTTAATACAGGGGCTGTTTTTCTCCTAAAGGTGCTGCTCCCAGACCCAAAGCAAGGATCAGAGGCTCAAAACCATCAAGCACCAAAGCCTGGAAGCCTTGGGCAAGATAGATGAAGCCTCATGCTTTGGTTTTAGTCTCTCCCACACCTGTAGTCCTGCAGTTAAGAGTCCACAGTTAGGAGGAAGTAGGTTACAGAAACAACTAAACACTTCCTAGCTGGAAAGAAACAGCTCTTAAACATACCTGATTGGTGAGGAGGAACATAAATTTCCTTCATTTTGTTTTGTGCTTTGGATGCTCACTGTTGAGTTTCACGGCCGTGCACAGGGAAGATGACACATGCACTCACAGAGCAAGATGGGATCAAGGAATCTTATGAGCTAGCCTTTCCAACATTGTTTCCACTCTGGTATCCATATTCACAGGGAAAAAAATTCCAGCAGGTACTTGAACCCGGTTTTCCCCTCTTTTCCACACACAGAAACCCAGCCAGTTTTCCCCAATCTCTCTTGATGCAGAGCACCCACTGCTCTCTTCCAAAGGGATCTGACTCTTCCATAGCACTTCAGATCTTTCTTTTAAAAGCCAGCCACTGTAGAAATTCAGCTTTTTTTTTTTCTTCTACAGTGAGTCACTACATGAGGATCCTGAATCCTAAGACTAGTGGGAGAAAGGGTACAGAAACCATCATCAACTGAAACTTACAGTTTTCTGCTAGATTTCCCACTAAATACAATTCCTTTATAGGAACTGAATGCTTCAAGCCATCCAGCTAGTGTAGAAGTGAGGGGGCTTAATAATGAGCAGTGACAGGCTTCAACCCAGCAAAACACATCTCTCAGTTGGATCAGTGGCACCCGGGGCTCAAGAATAAAAACAATAGTAATGATCAACATGCACAAACTCTGGGCAGAAGGCTGTCTTTGCCCTGGAGTAGGAGAAGGAACAGTTTTTCAGTGAAGCAGCAGCTTCAGTTCATCCAGTTTCACTTTTACAGCCAGATAATGACTTGTTAGAGCCCACAAAAAGGAGTGAAAGGAGAAGACTAAAAACCACAAAGCAGACTGTGGAGCAAACCTTATTCTCACTTTAAGGCAAGTTCCAAACCAGGCTCAACATCAGACGAATGCTGCTCACTCCTTGCTCTGAAGGGTCTAGTTTGCTTTTTAAATACATAGACTCTGAGCAATTAACAAAACTGATTATTTTAAGTATCTTTTCTTGCTCACCTCTGGTGAACAAATGAAGGAGCCACTTTGTTTACAGGTGGAGAGAGCAGACCAGAGCAAGGAGACATGGCTTCTCTGCTGTTTGGCATCTGTTATGCTCCAGCCTGGCAGAGAACACACACACCTAGAGCTGGCGAAAATCTTACGCAGATGGTCCCATAGTCTTACACCTCACACAAAATTTAGAAGAATGCACATTCATCCCAGACAGAAAACAAGAGATATTTCAAAGTGTTCTCTGTTAAGTGATCATTTAATATAAATGCTGACAGAAAAGCAGGTAAGACCTTGTAGACACTTCCATCTATTTACAAACCAAATAGTGAATCACCTTTCAACTCTTTTTTTTGTTGTTGTTCAATCTGCAACTCAAAGGATCCTTAGACATTATTCAAGAGCAAGGTGAGGTTGAGTCAGCTTGAAGAGGGAGAAAAGCAAGGCGAAGAGGGATGAAGAAACAGCATTTCAATATATGGCTTTTTCTCTATAACTGCCATGCATCTACAATAGGTTTCCACTCCCCTGTTCTTTCATACAAAAGTGACACTGTTGGCTCTATAAGTCTGAAGATTAAATAAAGGAGACAAATACTGACTTTGAGATCTCTGGATCCTCTTGCCTTTTGCTTCCTTCAATTCACTCTGTCCAGCACAGTATCTAGAAGGTTTTCCTTTCAAGTCTAAAAAGTATATTGTAGGAGTAAAGACACAGGGAGTTGGATGTAGAGAATTTTCTTCTACTCCTTTTGTCATCTCAGTTTTCCCAAAAGGTAGCAAAGCATCTAACCTTTCCTGGAAAAGACATAGCAATTCCCCATGTACCTCTGGACATCTCCCCCATGACCAGGCTTGTATGTACAAGACTTTGTAATTTCCCCAAACTTGCAAAGAATTCAATTTATGGAATTCTTCTCATATCATTCTACTTGATCTCTACTCCTATTATGAGTGTTTTGATAGTTACAAACAATAAATATCCACAATATCAACCCAGAGTCAGCTATTCCCATGAAGAATTGAGAATTTTTGTTTACAGGAAAGAAAAACAGGAAAGGAAAACAGCAGAAGGAGAAGAAAAGCAAGGAAAAACCCAGTTCCAACACAAAGAGAGAATGAATGACACTTTGTTTAGCATTGATTCACAAGAGCAGCACATGGAATTTCACTTATCTAGGATCCTAAATAAATTTTAGAAATAGTTCATAACCTGACTCAACGAACCTCATGGTCTCCTTTATTACCTAGACTATCCTTTTATTTTATTTTTTGTTAAATATACCTCTGCAGGGCACAATCACATACAATCAATACGATTGGAAAATTACATGAGCTCTATCCCAAGCATATATGCACCAATGTTAAAAAGTTATTTTAAAAACCAAACAAACAAAAAAATAAACTCCACCCAAAAAGGTGATAATGACTGCAGAATGTCTCTGGGAGACTTGTATGGAACTAACAAGATCAAAGAAAATTAGGCTTACAAAAACCAGGCAAAAAAAATCATATATCGAGAAATCCCACAACTGGAAGTAGATAATTTCAAAGAAGAGGTGGGAGCTGTCATATAGATCCCACAATTCTTCCTCCCTCCTCTCACATGTGCCTTATTTTACCTCTTCCTCCCCACAGCAACAAATACAAGGGGGGTGGAAGAGCTTAACACAACGGTACCAGTTAGAGAAAAAAGGGAAAAATAGCCAAGCTACAGCACAGTTGCTAAGCTGACTTCAAGGAAAGATCATTTTAGCATGGAGGCTGTTTACACAGCAAGCACAGGCTAAAGGGGGAATGGGAACTCCTTAAAATTATGAAAAACTCTAGAAGTCATTAGATTTGCCCATGTTGAGCAGCTTCACTTACGAGAGGCTGCAGATGAACGGTACCAATTATGAGCTGTGCAGCAGTTGTGATGTGAATGGGGTTTCTTCTTTCTCTCAGGTTGCTTCATGCATTTATAAAAGGCTACTGCCAAATTTCTTCTTAAAAAAGCTACAAATAAAGAGGTCAGTGCACATATCCAGTTGTGGGATCCATCTGATATACAATCTGGTTTGGATGCCAAAGACTTGTGAGTACTGTATGCCACAGAACTATTAATAAAATCTTTTTAACATTACAAAGAAGCAAATAATTTCTTAAACATCAAATACTCCACAATATTTTTTCTTTTCTGCTTACAGATATGTTTACCCCATATATATTTCGCATGTAATTCCATCATGTCTAATGCTTTTTATTTCCAGAGACTGCATTACCTGTTGCTTCCGTCTCTCCCAAGACTGTACTTTTCAAATTGAAGTGGAAAATTGTGTTTTCCTACAACTTTCAGATCTTCGAAACAGTTGTTTCCTGGCATATAAATAGATCCAACCAGTATATCCAAGGAAAGCTGCTTTGCTGGATGAAGTTAGGCACCTAAACCTTCCCAACTGCTGAACATCCAGCAATTGGCACTGAAAGTCATACATAAACTCATTGGAATGACAAAGATTGCCTGGGAAAGATCAGTTAATTATTCATGTTACTAAGCTACAGGCATCCAATTTAGATTATTATGGCCACATACTTTAAACGTCAAATGATTGTGATGTTCCTGATGCAGAAAAATCCACATTGCCATGTGGTTTTTTTATTGGGAAATCTCAGAAAAATCTGCAGCCTCTTTGCTTACTACACTTCCCACAGCATGATATTACACTTGCCATTAGGAAATAAAATTATAAAGAAAATAAACATTAAGTTTGATCTCCTTTCTCTGCTAACCAAGGCTCTACCTGGATCACAAGAAGTCCTCAAAGACTGCAACAACACTAAGCAGTTACATTATTATTTCCTACAGAAGAATAAAGATCACATGTTAACTGTAGAAGGACACTGTGCTGGGACAACATTTCTCCAAATCCCTTTGTTATGTTGTAGAACTAGAATTAATTTACTCTTGTCTCTGTCACCCCCCCGACATTCCAACAGAAACTAATGTAGTTGGTAACAGCTGACTATGGAAATGAGACTCCCCAATGAAGTTTTAGACATTTTAAATGTCTTTATGATCTAAGAGCAAATCAATTTGTGCTACATAATAATCTGTATGCTGATTTACCACAGGTAAATGCCACGCAGCTCTTGGCACCATGGCTGTACGCAAAAGTGGCTTAGAAGAGCTGCTTCACTTTCCTCAGAAATTCATTTTACACTTACTCAAGCAAGGCACATGTTTTTCCAGTTCATAACTCCACTACCATATAGACAGCTCAGGAATTCTTGCTCCCTTTTCCACCTTCCCCCTGGGAATTGATTTATTGTCATACAAGGAATCAGGCTGCTGACACACTGACTTTTTTTGAGCTGTTTTCATATCAGCAACATTAGGAGGCAGGAATGGAAGGCTGTGTTTTGGAAAGTGAATGATGACAAAATTTGCATGTGAAGGTAACATTATGCCCCAGCAATATTGCTCTGTGTTCCTTCTATCTATCCTAGGACCACAAACACTTCTCCATACACACACACAGACAAGCACAAAAACATGCACACTGCTCACATGTTTGGGTCTTTTCTCCCATTTTAGAGCAGAGAGGATAGCTGCACTCCTGCTGCTGAGCTTCCTGAACACTGGCACAGCATTTCTTGGACTGTAAGAGCAGGTCTGAAAAAGCCAGTTCAGTAAAGATACTTTATACTGGGAGTCTTTCAGATGACTGTCCTGTAAGTCTGCTTTGCTATAGTCCAAAACTACAAATGGTAATGGAAATGAGGGTTTCTGCTACTCAGACTTTAAGAGATTTTTCTCCAAACCTAAAAACTTGAGCAACAAGTCTGCTAGAGTTTGAGTAGCTCAAGGAAGGGAAATGCAAGCAGCTTTTTTGTATTACCAATGAAAGTCTCACTCCTGACCCTTTCTAATACAAAATTTGCCCTACCTTACTCAGTCCGTGCTGTTAAGAGACAATATCATCATACAAGTTTGGTTCTTCCACATCTAATTTAATGCAATGCTAGCGTTTCACAAATCTTTTCGGTCCCAGTGGGCTTAAAAGTCAGTCACATTTGTAACACAGATTTATCTATTACTGCACCTGAAGAAATTTTCCATCAGTATTCAATTTGGATTTAAACATTTAAAGACAAGGCTTCTTGGATTATAACATTTCTGTGTTCCTTTTCCCTCCCTAAATGAGCCATTCCATCAGCTGAAAGAGTGCATGAGACACTGAAAACACATCACAGCACCTCAGATACATCTCAGTACATTGCAAATTGCTTGACTGAATGGAATGATTTTCCACAATTCAATGCATGGGCAAGGCTTGACAATCATTAACTTCTGGAAATTGTTATTAGGATAATACAGTCAACTCACAATACCCTACACAAATGTCTGACAATCAAGATGGCTACATCAGGGGAAAAAAAGAGTGTAAAGCACAAGTCTTTGGCTCTCCTTTAAAGAAAAACAGCAGTTTACCATGTTTATACAGATCCCCCGTTTGCCTACCAGTAGGGGCAATATCACATTTGTGCATCACTGAGTAATAACACCATTAGAAAAGGCAACTTCACAGAAGTTATTGGCTAAGCGAATTCATTTGAATGCTCTGTTTTGAGGCAGCAAGCTGTCACTGTTACACAATCAGGGAGGGTGGATGGGCAAGCCACAGGAGGAAAGAATGCAAAAAGAGGAGAGAAGGCTCAGAAGAAACTACACAGAGATGATCTTTAGAAGAATGGAGATAAAAGTGCTGTTAGCTTGGAAGGTGCTCTGATCCACAGAAAGGAACTCCTACTCTGAAACGGGACAGCATGCAAGAGGGGCAGAAGTTTAAACTTCTCCTGTGAAGAAAAAAGAACTAGATCATAGGACAGAAAGACGAGATGCTGACAGGAAGGAAATAACATCACAGAGAATAAGCAGACATCATCTATGTACTAACTGAATCACTGAGACACTGAACCTACCACTTGAAGCTTCCTGTTCTGAAGGTTTCTCCATGCTGTCCATTTGGCTGAAACCCAGATATCAATGAGGGTTCAGAGTTGTCTGGTGCAGTAGAAAATTTAACCTACTTACTAAAGGATGCAGCACTGCCCTGACACCATGGTAATACTGCTTCTTCTTGCCCAGTGGAAGGAACTAAACCACTTTGTAGCTGAGACCAATTTCACTGAAGTGGCCAGAATTCCTGGACAACTGGGACAATGATGGGCTACAGGAATAAGTGTAGCAAGACACAGAGTCTCTCCAGACATGTTCACACTTGTTAGCTGAAACCATCAATGCTGACACTACATGTAGAGCTATCTGTCCTCCGAGGTCTCCCAGTTTTTCCACAAAACTGGAACATTTTAGGTGCAGTTTCCAGAAAAAAATTTTGGAACATGCACTGGATTTTGCTGTTTGACTTGTTTAATCAACTAAACTTCTGAAAAAAAAGCAGAAAAAGGATAAGAGGAGGAAGGGATAAAACAAAGCCAAAAATCAATACTGTTAGTAGATGTTAAACAAAACATTTAACAAGCCAAACTATAATTCTGGGCAAACAGGGCATTCACCTGGACACATTGAACACAACAAGGACATTATGCACAAAGTACAGCATGGAGAGCTGCATGAAGGAAAAAAAAACCCAACAGTAAGGTCTCCCTTCTCATCCACAGATTTTAGAAGCATTCATCACATGTAGGCCAGCAATCTGAATAGCGCTTTCTGAAGAATTCTGGGAGAAAATGTGGAGAAAAGAATAATCCCTAACCTGGCAAGGAAACTAGGAGATAAAAGGTAAAGAGGTCTTTGCCCCTCCAGATTTTCATCCTAGTATTACAAATTAATCTGTAGGGTCCAACCTATCATAACCGTCTTCAAAAATTAATTTCACATCCACAATTACTACAGTCAAAACAAGGTACATTCTGGGCTTGTCCTCCTAGATTAGAATATTGCACTATTTATCTTGACTAGACTAAGATGAGCTCCCTGTGTTATAATAAAGACATAGCAGGAAGGAGCAAACTAATTAAAATCAAGAAAAAGGCTGACCTGAGGGTGGTGCTCTGCACTGAAGGATGATAGGAGAGGACCCGGGACCTGTGTCAGGTGACTTGGGAGCTGGCAGCCAGGAAAAGACCTTCATCCTCCTCATGCCCAAAGCAGAGAAGGGAGGAACAGACCTGATGGGCTCCCAACTGCATCACCCCAGTACTGCTCAGCTCCAAGGGGAGTGGCTGGAATGCTTGGCCTCAAGTAGGGGATACAGATGAATGGGGGCAAGGGGAGATGAAGCTGTTTCAGTGCAAAGATTCTTTGTCAAAAGTTAAAAGCGGGGTTAGAAGAAAGCAAGATTGGAACTACTCTCGGCAATTAAGAGGCTGAAGTTCAACTAAGAAGGAAATAAATCCGTGTGAACACATGGAAAGTGTGTGCAGGGTGTGCTGAAAAATGCCTTTAATTTCATTCAGTGCTTCTACCTCCCAGACATTTGATCACAACAGCTGCGCTCATGCGAAAAAATTCTTAAAACATACCCAATATATATACAGATATAACTATGTATATATGTATATATATATTTATATATAATTTTTTATTTAAATAAAAAAGAAAGCTCGAATCCCAAGCCAATATGTGTATCAAATCCTTGACCAGCCAGGTCTGTAGGGCATAATCAAATTCAATGTGAAATAGTATAAATGCGGTGCCTTGACTGGGCAAATTAAATAATTGCTACTCAAAAGAGTCTTCTGTTTGGACTCTCCTACTGGTAGGCAATAGTGGGACTGTATCCCCTCCCACCCCCCCTTTTGTTTTAGTTAACAGTATGATGAATGCAAAGCTTAGCCCAAGGTTGCTATGACCTCAGCAGGAGTTAAGATTAAGGAAAAAACTAAAACCCAAGAAAATTTATTAACTCTTGCTTTACCCAACCAAAGCAATGCAGTAATTTATTACATAACCAGTGCTTTCCCACTTAGTAGTCTAACCCAGAAAGAAAAAATGAGAACAGGCCAAGGAAGTAGAGAGGGAGCAGCACTTGAAAAAATCATTCTCAAGTGGTCTTCATATCCAGGATCTGTATGTCAAAAAAGTAAAAAAATGTGCAGCAAGAATGAAATCTTTAATTAAAAAAAAAAAAAAATCAAAAGAGACTTACATCTTCTCTTACACCTTAGGCTTACGCCTACAAGGCATCTACTTGGAGAAGTATTAGATCTATCAAGCAAAATTTGCTTCTCAGTACTTCTGGCAGGATCTGTGCTGCACCTTCAGTGGTCATTTTGGTGCAATTCTTCCCCCATGAAATAGGAAACTAAGGTGGATTCACTGCAGCACTGACAAACTGCAGGCTGATTCTCAGGTATCAAATTCTAACATACACAGAACTTAAACAAGGCCAACCTTTAAAAAGATTCACACCTTTGCAAAGATTCTATCATTTGTAGTTTAAATTCAGCAATTTAAGCAAGAAGCTCAGGTTCAGGTCCTGGCCACAGTGGAAGGAATTGTGTTAAGCATGAAGTTCGCTGCACATCTTTTGACACTGCGATTCACAGCTACTCTCCAACCCTCATTCCTTGTTTACCCTTAAACCATACACGGAAGCGGCCAGATTGTTTTAGTAATTGAAAAATTAAGGTGATACGGAATTACGCACTGGGTATGTAATAATACCAAAATAAAAGAAAAAACCTACTTCATTAAGATCATACAATTAATCAAACAGAGTATATATATAATATCTTTTTTTTTAAGCCCTGGGATTCAAGGCGTCCAAAGTTATTAAAATAAAGTTCATTCACAGAACAAAAACAAATTTAATTTGAATTGCTTGCAGATACTGCTAATTTTCATTTTTTTAATTAAAAAATGCGTTAATGTGAACTATGTGCAGGATTTGTTTCTAGTAGTTGTGTTTGTGCACATTGCCTCTGGACCTGCTGCTCTGCTACTGCTGCTCCTGGGTTTCTCCAAACACCCCTGGAAAAAAAAACACGATGGAAGCTGCCAACACCCCAGCAGAAGGAACTTCAGGGTGTGCTGGCCTCGCTTCATGGAGCAGATGTTGGTGTCACTCCCACTTGCTGGGAGTCATGGCCGTCTCCTCCTCCCTCAGGGTCCTCTGACAGGCTGAGAGATGCCATATTGTTTGACAGGAGGCCAATGTTCTCTTGGGTCAAAGCTGATCCATTCGGAACATCACTGCTAAAGAAAAGTTGAAGAGAAAGGGGAAGTGGGTAAAAAGAACTAATTAATGAGATTTTTCATTTCTTTTTAAGTAAGAGGACTTCAGTGCACACACTCCAGAATATTTAACTTACCTAGATAACATATTTTTAATTTTGAAAATGTAAAGTTGTTTTGATTTCATTACTTTCAGAGCACCATATGGAAAAATTAATTCCTGCTCTCAAAGTGTCAATCTGGTGGTGCAGCACAGAACTCCAGAACTGGTTATAAACAGAAGGTGCAGACTTCATCAGCAATAGTGTATTTATTCAGAAAACACTCATTCTGAATAAATACTAAGATTCCAAGCTGCTCACATGAAGTTATGTAAACAATTGAGCTTCTCTGTTCAGTGCTAGCCTTAATACAAGTAGATATTTGTGGCCGTTTGAAAATACTTGCTGTGGAGACTTCCAGCATTCCCAGCCAACATCTTATTCCAACTGTCTATTAAAAGTGAAGTGAAATCAATCCCAGCATTTACACAGAAGTCTACTACCTACAACTAAAAGAACTTAGTTTCAAAGTGCATACCCTCCTAGACAACATCCACATCACAAACCTTAGCAGGATGGAATAACTTTCGTCTCACATTTGGGAGACTTCTTTTCTTTGAAACTAAAACAGCAGATAAAAGATTTCTTTTGTGGTGGCTGTGTAACTCCTGCTTCTCCCTACGAATCACCCAATACTGACTAGATGGATTCCTGCTCTGACAGACACTGCAAGTCTTCTGCTGCATTAATTTATATACAGTCTCATTCCACTCACCTACTCATCAGCTAGAAAGGTCCTTAATTCATGCCTGCACTATAAAAACTTGATTTGTATCCTCTTTTCCTAGAAAGTGCTTCCCCTTCAAAGCTGATGTGAGGCAAGGGGAATTCTTCAGGGTCACTGTCCTAGCGAATAAGTCATTCTCCTGTTACACAGAGACAGTTTGAAGGCCCATGTTACCTGAATGTCAGTGCAAGGTCCTCAGCTGGAACTTTGTTTTGTGGTTCTAATTGTCCATTCTCTGTCTGTTTAGTGGTGACCAGTTTGTTTTTCATATCCAGTGGAGACTGACTCTCCTTTAAAGAAATCACAGACAAAAAATTCTTTAAGAGTGTGTTGAAAGAATTGGAGACTTCATTCCTTAAGGACAAAGAAGAAGGCCTGTAAATTGCAGTCACACAGCTTAACCCACAAAAGCCATGAGACAAGAAACAGACTTTTAGATATGCTCATCCTCTCTGGACACAGTATTTCCTGAAAGGAAGGGATAATCCTTGTAACAACAAGCAAAGGCCACAGACTGTAATAGCACATGGACTTTCAAACACTAGCCTGTACCTGCACAAGATGTTTCCTATGTTAAAGCAGTTTATAGAACTCATGGCATAGTGACCTTGGAGATGATTTAGTTTCCATCAAATTCAACACCACACTTATTTCAAATGGTGACAAAATAACCGCATTTTAAAGTGGCTACATTAAACTTCTTCATGAAGAAGACTCAAGAAACTTCTCAGGAGATTTTGAAGAATAAAGAGGTTAAGAGTCATACGGATGACTCCATGTGTGGGCAGCCAGCAGGGAGCCTTTCTGCCAGGGTGAAAGGGCTGCAGCCAGGTACACGCTCTCCACTGCATCTCTCTGCCTCCCACTCTCCCAGCACTCACCATGCTCAGCTCACGGGTTCTCTTCCCAATTTCCCTTTCCACCTGGTGTAGCTCCAAGCTCAGCTGCTCACTTGAGATCATCCCAGGCCACTTGGGAGGTGGGGGTGGGGGCTGTGGTTGGCCTGCCAGGGTAGTCGCCTCCCTCTGCAACAGCAGCCTGTTACTAACAGCCTAAGTGCATAAAGCCAAGCACATACACAACTGAGCACACAACACACCAAGCACAGAGAGCTCTAAGGCTGTAACTGCAGAGTATTGCTCATTTGCAAAACCAAGGCCACCTCCCACCACACTTCACAACGTCCCAATTGAAATCACTTCCAGTGCAAGTTTCAACATGTTTATTTACACGTGGACAAGTCTTTTCATTTTTAAACATGCAGTATCAAATATCTCTTGCTGTCTTAAATTTGCATGGGTTTTCTTCAGGTACCACTCCCTTCTCAAAACCAAGACTAGGCCCATGAACAAAACCACTAGTCTTTTCTGAGCTCTATGTTCAACAAAAGAGAACTGCATATAAGTAAATCTGCTGCTTTATTTTACAGCAGTAGAATTCATCTAATTCCACAGAAGAGCCAGTATTATTACTACATCATATAAAACATCTTAAGAGATGTAGTTGTCACTATGTAGGTCTCTATTGACCCACATTAGGAAACAGAGGAACACAGAGAGGCAAGTGACTGTGGTCATTCCCAAGTTTCAAGTTACTAAAAGCAGTAGCCATGTCAGTCACTTTGAAAATCTGCTAATACTTGTGATCAGTTCTGCAAGTGTGTGCTCTGCATTTAAATACACCATCTTGTACTGTACACAACCCAACAGCTGGCTGGTCTTTAAGAAGAATGCTCATGCAATAAAAAAGCAAAATGATCTAGTTCTTCATGTGCTGGCTGAATTGATTGCTGCAACCTTGTAGCTGCAGCTACTTGCAGCTTTGAAATACAAGCGATAAACTGAAAGCTGTTGTTTCTCAAAATAACTGGCTAGTTCTGCCAATTTCGTATTATGGCAAAATCAAGGCTCAACATTTAACTCCACAGGATTTAACACTGACACAATCACAACAGTGATGAGCAGGAGAGGAAAGCCACTTAGTGGTTTTGCAACTTTCCAATACTCTTGTATTATGGCAAAGGCAGACATGCAATACTTAAAACATTTTCTCCTCTCATTCCCAAACAAGAGCACAAGAACACAAGCTATGTTTCAAGTAAATAAGAAATGCATATTACTGCAACTACTGCTGTGACTTAATTGTAAGCTCTTATCTGCAATAACCCTCCTCTGTAACACATGCTCTTAGGTAACCATGGCTTCAGCAGAAGCTGCTATCCACTACTTACAGAAATTTCTTCTGGGAAAATATTAACAGGAATAGTTGCTGAGGTACCGAGAACAGTTTTCTGGTAATAATTTACTGATTTTTCCCAGGAGGAAAAAAGTAACTAAAGCTTTCTAAAACTGCTCATTCATTATGGCTTGACATTTCTCCTTCTGTGTCTCACAAAACCAAAAGATTTCAGCTCATTCTTTTACAAACACACACCCATCTTTCCTTGTGCTACAACTACACTTCTAAGCAAGGAGACATAAAATATTAAGCCTTAATTTTTCAAGCTAAATATATTACATATTTGCTTTCTCGACTCTTGTGGCTTGTGCTATTTAGGAAGAAACAGGTACAAACACAAAGCCAAACATGAAACAGATGAAGCTCATGGCTTTCTGTACATAAAATCAGACATTTCCAATGGTAGTAAAGCCAAGAAGAATAGGCACCTACACCATGAGTTTGTCTCTGTGTAGAGTTGAACAGAGGGGGAGTGAGAGAGAATGACAGCAAACAAGACTGAGCACAGAGTGCAGATTCAAATATGGTGTTGGATCTGCACATGGAGCATGGGGAAGTTTCTGCTGCTAAGCAGAGAGGCTGACACTTGTACTACAGCCCTGATGCCTGGCATCACAGGATTAAGTGTTGTTACTGAATATCACTACAGTCAGAGAAAGGTCAGTCCATGAAAAGCTTTACCAGTTTCATCTCTCTCCCTACCACCCCTCAGCGCTCCTCCCAAGTGCTGGTACCAACCTCCAGTCCCCGCATTTGTGTCTGCTGGCTGATCTGATGGTCAACTTGCTGCAGCTCCATGCGCAGCTGCTGCTCTCGTTCAGCTAAGGGTAGCTGCTTCCCGTGACCAGCCACATCTGACATGGACAATCTCTCCCTTTGGGATCAGAAAAGCAAAAATAAGGAGATTTCCAAAATAAGCTTTACTCAGCTGACAGAGGGGGAAAAAAAAAAGATAGAAGAAAATTTAGAAAAAAGCAAGGAGAAAATAAAGCAATCCTACCTGTCATTGAAACGTCCCTGAGAAGGTATATTTTGATGAGGAGAATATGGAGACCCTCCCCAGCCACCATGGGTTCCATAAGGACTGTAGTCTGCCAGGGAACAGAAAGAAAACCAGGCTGCATTACTACAAAATCATACTTTCAGTGGTTGAGCCAACACAGAACTAGACAGGGAAGAAGAAAAAAGGCCAGCCCTCTAGGTAGGAGAAGTTTAACATTTCTTCTGATTACCCAGATTCTTCTGATGAACCCAGAAATATTCTGTGAGACTGGTCTCACATGCCTAATATGTAACTCTTCTTGTATGTTGAACAGTCTGTGACAGCGTTCCAGAGTCTGATATTGTGAATTACTTCAGATACTCAGGCAGATGAAGACACAGAACAAAACTTACAGACATGATGACTGCAGTTATTTTTACTACCGAAGTTCCTAAAAAACTCAAGAATTGATTGATAATTCTGACATACCTAGGTAACTACAGTTGAAAGATTAAGTTTTCAGGGAAGTCAGAATTCTACCTGTAATAAAGTCTAGAACGTTACTGCCTGAAAAATCTAGAAGGAAGCTTGGGGGAAAATAATAATTAAATATTTTCTTAAGGTTATTCAGTGTATCTCAAGAAAGAGATAATCCTTAGGAGTAAAACAGACAGCCATATTATACTTGTGATTAGAAAATAGATGTGTCAAAAATGAACTACTCCTACTTTTTTTGCTCTGCCTAACAGTACACAAGACAATGGCTGCATTAAGCTTGCAGGAGCAGCTACCCATAAAGCAGGAAAGCAGCAGTACTGTATTTCATCAAGATGGTTTTACATTATGTATTTGGGAAAGCCCTAAGCTTCTGGATTCTGCTGCTACAGATTTAAAATAAACTTCCTATCAGAGAGACTGGCAGAACAAAGTAACTTCTTCCAAATAGCAACAACATATCGATAACAAATACACTATGCGTGCACAAACATGTCATGGAATCATTGAATATCCCTAGTTGGAAGAAACCCACAATGATCAGAGTCCAACTCCTGGCCCTGCACAGACATCCCAATATTCCCACCCTGTGTGTCCCTCGGAGTGTTGTCCAAAGGCTCCTGGAGCTCTGGCAGCCTTGGGGCCATGACCATTTCCCTGTTCAGTGCATCATCACCCTCTGGGGGAAGAACCTTTTCCTGATACCAACCTAACCCACCCCTGATACAGCTCCAGTCCTATCAACTGGTCACCAGAGAGAGATCAAGGCCTGCCCTTCTGCTTCCCCTTGGGAAGAAGCTGTAGACTGCTATGGTCTCCCCTCAGTCTTCTCTTGTCAAGGCTGAATAGACCAAGTGGTCTCAGAAAGCTGTGGCAACCTTTTTCTGAATTCGGACTTCTAAGTATAACCCTAGCTGGAGTTATTTTAAGTGGCATTAACACACACCTCAGCTGTATTTCTAAGATACAAGTTTACCAAGTTTGTCTTCAAAAATTGCAACAGCTAACAAAATCCAAGAGCACAGATCGTACCTGAAATGATGGATTTGGTGGCAGCTCCCTGAACCGCCATGGCCTGCATGGGCCCAGAGCTCTGGTACATGGCTTTGGAAGTACGAGAGATGGCCCCAAATCTTGACACAGTTGGTCGGTCTCCAAATGGAATGAGGTCATCGTCCCCTGTCTCAGCTGCTCGCCGCTGCATGTCCAGTCGCTGCTCACGCATGGCTTTACTATCCACATTCTGGACAAGACATGGAAGAGGCACTCAAAAATTCATACAGAAATGAACAGGACCACAATTCCTTTCACAACAGGTTGGTAACAGTACCATAAGTCTCTCTCACACTCACTACTCCCTCTACCTTTCAACTAATTTTCCTGTTCTTCAGTGTCTAACTCCACTGTCAGAGGGGACTTCTGCTTAATGGTCTGACTTAAGACGACCGTTGTTACACCACACTGAAAAAGCTGCAAAATTAATTGTGATCAAATCCAGAAGAGAGCAGCAGCAAATGGAAATTGAGACAGAGAAAGTCTAATGGGAAGAGAAGGGGGGGAACCTCCCCCTTACATAAACTCAAAGAAGAGATCAGTGGGCATCTCTGAGGAATACATATTCCTTCTAGAATCCAAAAGAAATTTCTCTGAAGCCAAGTGTTAAGAATTGCATCACCTAACAGCCTGCAAAGGACTCAGAATGGGAATTTTTCTGTACAGCCCTTAGTTGTACATGTCTAGCATATCTTTTAAGGCATTTTACATTAAGCAGACACACTATTTGGAACAACCTGGTTTCTAACCAAGTTTCAGACTCAAACACCTTAATGGGTCAGCATATGAACAGCTAAAATGTTCATTCTCTCCTCAAAGAGCTTAGTTAAATAGGAAATCTATCTGCTGGCTACCAGAAAATGTAACATAATAAGATTTGCCAAAATCAAGTTAAGACTTTGCTAAAAAAGTAAAACTGTACATAGTGAAACAAAAAGCGCAAGGTAAGTGGGGCCACTACACCAACAAAACTGTCTGAAGGCTACAAACTTTGGTATGGTCCAAAATTAAAACTCTGCAAGCTTTCAGTGGGGATAAGGATTGCGAGAAACAGTTAACATATCTGAGGCAAGAATAAAGGGGTGGAAATTACTGTAACAACGAAGTTGGAAGCTAAACTCAAGAAACGTAATACTTGGAAACTGAAACCTTAGGGAGAATCTACTTTGGAATTCTGGAAAAATATTACATTTTAATCTTGAGGCCACAGGACGCTAGTACCAATTTTAATTTATTTTTATTTACTCAGTAAAGCTGCATGTCATCTGCAGAATATTCAGCATTATGCACTCTCAGATGATACTATTCCTGTCCTTGAAAATATGAATCTCTTATGAATGATAAAAAAAAAAAATCTTAAGAATTAATTCAGTAAGGGTTTTCTGATAATTTTTTTTCCTTTTAGGAGACAAAATTTGAAGAGCAGCAGAGATCCCATTTTGCCTATCTCAAAATTAGCTCTGGGGCAGAAGAACACTTTGTTTAGCCTTGAAAAAAGAGGCTGCTTCTCCAGAACCTTACTACTTCTCTTAATTGAGCTGCAGTTTGTTTGCACAGTTTTCTAGCAGCAGAGATGAAAGCCAAGAGCTGTTTATCAATTCCTGGATGCTGCCACTTGGACAGCAATAAGCTGCTTCCAAGTACTCTCAGTACTTCCCCAGGTCAAATGTGACAGTGTGGTAACTCCAGGCAACCACACTGTGTAGGACTGAGAGCAAGAGGACAGGTAAAAAGGCCAAAGCTGCAGATGAAATGCAGGTTTTTGCTCTGCATTTTTCAGGAGAAAGCCTCCTTTTTGTGTCCATTTCCCATAGTGCCTCCAAGGTTTTAAGAGGAAAGCAATTCAGCAGACAGAAAAAAAGACATTTAATTCCAATGGGGCAGAGAGAAAATGGCGACCCTGTTTGAGGGGAAGCTGAATCAAAAAAATCCTGATTTAGTTAAGTGGTTGCAACAGGTGAGCACCCATCCAGAGAAGAATGTTCTGATTAGAAATGCTCCCCTCCACCTCTTATTGGCCAAAGAAAGGTCACCATGACTCTGACAATACAGAAATAAAAGTGAATAGATCACTTTTGCAGATGAGAGATGAAGGAGAACAGATGAATCTCTCTAAATTAGTCCCTCAGACTAAACAGTCTTTTCCCTTGAAGAATTTGAATGACTTCCTATGTGCATGGGCCATCAGCCTATTTCTTGTGTTGAGCGATGCTTGAATGCTAGGAAGAAACTGAATAGTGGCGGTATTTTAGACTCCTCTGTTTTCTTCTCCAGATTCCCAATCGTAGCACCCTAGCAGCCCCTTCATTTTGCAACACTGATCTAGCAAAAATAATGATGCACAAAACAAGATCACGGCTCACCTCATAAAGTTCAGTGAAGAGTAAGAACAGCATAGAGCCAGAAATTGCCTTCATGAAGAAGCAGCCTAGTACTATGTTTTGACTGTGTTTCTCTCAAATCTCTCTTGTATCAAATCACAGATCACAAATCACAGTCCTTCAAGTAAAAACTAGTAACACCGTTAGCAGCAGTAGCAGCCACTTTAAAAGGAATTAATTGCCTAAAGTTAAGTTACAGCATCTTCCTCTGACAGAAATACAGGCAGCAACAGATGGACATGCTTAATTAACAAGCTGCCAGGACAGAGTAATTTTTGCTTTTCAGTAAGTGCAAAGAATAATCCTTGCAAAATATTCTTGCTATCCACGGCTTCAGAGCAGAGTGGTTATCCTGCACCTATATACAGAATTTTGTACCAGCTACACAAGGGTAAGACTGTTCATAACTTTGAAAACAAAGTGCTTCACACAGCTGTAAACGCTTTCTGTGACGGCAATGCACTTTTGAGCTTAAACAAAAGCACTACCATTATCCTGGAAAGGAAATGAAAGTCCTTCCCAACCCACAGAAATATCCACTCTTCTTCTGTTTTCCCCTTATCCCCACATACCACCATCTCCACACTCCTTGCTGCCACAACATCTTTGGGTTTTGCATCTTTGGTTCCAATGTAGGAGCCGATGGTGTCACAGGACCAGGGAGAGTACTGGCTGTAGTCATTTCCTTTGTATTTCCCAGCTACTTTCAGATCTTCATCCAAGTACTGTACAAAAACAAAAATCTGGTTCTGTAAGTGAAGGCAAGAAGCAGTTTCACAGCCATCCCTATTCACTTCAACAGCAGTGAACTTGAGAAACACCATCAGGATTAATTTTTATCAGATGCACCACCCTCTGGAACTGGGCCATAGAATGCATGAAGTGTGTGAAATTCTGATCCCCTGGCCAGGCTCGCAGTGCTGACTGTTCACTTTGCCAGTCTGGAGGTGATACTTTGACATTGGTTAAAAAAATAAATCTCTATCAAGCTGTTAGTTAATTCTAAATATGTCAGGAGCAAAGTCTGGTAACTGTGAAGACCAATTCCTTCAATTAGTAATGGCTCAAAATAAATTTTCTTGGTTGCACCAAAAGCAGAGAGCTTAGGACTAGCTGTAGATCAACAGGCAATTGAAACACTGGAGACTGCACTACAAAGGTTTCCCACCTAGGCATAAGATCTACTTGCCCCAACACTTGCCAGTGATGTACTGTTCTGATTTTCTTGTCGACTACACCTATCAGCACGTAAACTCCAAGGTATTTTATAAACATGACAGTATGTCATGTTTTTGTCAAAATACGCTTACCTCCTCTGAGTGAAAAGAATGAGGCAAGGTTGGTGATGGCGCAAAAGGAGGTGGAGAAATCACCTTCCTCTCCTCTAGCTGGGCCATGATCTCTTTCCTTCGTCGGTGAAGTTCATCCAGGCTGGGATGAGGCTGAAATGAAGAAACAGAAAAATATTTCAGAGCTTCTGAAGCATTAATGCACAAAACTAATAATCTAAGTGTTGTTTAACCTGAACAAAATAAGGCAGCCATATACTGCAAGAAGAGTGAAATACAGAGGACAGACAGAATCATTAAAATAACAAGGAATGATCCCTTTGTTGAAGCCTAGCTATTAACTTTCACATCGGACATACATGTTCCTACACAGCTCAGTGCTAGTTCAAGACAGCCCACAAACAGGGAATGTGTTCCAGCTTGGCAAAGTTCCCACTGGAACATGTTCAAAATGGCAAGTCTCCATTACAATCATATAGGGTAAATTGGTAGAACTCTACAGATCATAACCTAGTCACATTTATTATTCACTTTCCAACAGAATTAAACACAAACATGGCGAACTCAAAACTGATAAATCTGGAAGTTACATTACAAACACTCCTTGGACTCAGCAATAGGATTGAGAGCCTTTAATCTGAAAGACTTAAGTCCAACTGTTCCACTACTCAATTCCAGCTGGTGATTTATCAAAACAAGTTTGTAAACTTATAGTAGGAAGACCCTCCAGTTAGCAATCTAACTAGAAAAAATTTAGAAGAGTAGAATTTTTAATTCTTTTATCAAGGTGGGTATGTTTATTATTTAGGTACAGAGCTGGTCAGTCACAGATGGGCAGCACAAGAGTGCACACATGACCATTTCCACACACTGTATTTAATCTGCAGTGGAGTAGCCCTCTCTAGCCTAATCTTTGCTGGAGAAGTCAGAGACCTATAAGACTTCTGAAGTGAATTACAACGCTTTTCTACTTTGAGCATTAAATAGCAGCCTACTTTTACATATTAACATCATTACAATTACAGGTTGACCAGAAACTAAATTACCTTCCAATTTTTGATCAGCTTCCTAAAGTTTAGACTTTCACAAAGCCCACATCCTTAGCACAAAAATATTAAATTCCTCAAGCAGTTTATTGTTGCGCTCTCAAAACAACCACAAAAATACAGTATAGAACCCATACCCTGTGGCACGAAGGTCTGATCTGACTGAGATGTGGAGCCACTGGGCAATAAGCCTCTGTCTGCTGGTATCTGTCTCTGGACTCAGGTACATAAAGGGGCACAGCCGCCTGCGGGATGTCGATGGGCACTGGGCTGCCCCGCACCACATCCTCCCGCTGGTAGGACTGCACAGGGGGGTACACGCGGCGGCCGTCGTAGTGCGGGGGATACATGGGCTGTGCCAGGGCCGGGTACCCCTGTGGCTGTGGGTACTGTGGGCTCACCACACGCTCTGGCAGGTACGGCCCGTAGTGCTCCAGGTACGGTGCGCCCGGCTCAGGCGCCGACGGAGGAGGTCGGACAAAGCGAGACATGGACTGAGTGGGATAGTACACTCCTGAAGCAAGGCAAGGGGGGAAAAAAAACCACAGGATAGAGAAAGTGATTACCACAATTATCCACAAAAATTGACCACAGAAAACCCTGAAGAAGCAAAAGTTGATCCAAAGCTCAAGTGACACAGCGTAATTATCAAAGATACCAGCATGGTGGCAATGTTACAGTAGCTGATGAAGAGCTGGTGAGACTGAGCCCACCACAGACGCTCCACAAGTCCTGCCAGCACACCAAATAGAAATAAATCACCAGAATGTCTCTGCAGATTGCTACAAATGCTTTCAGCTAGGTAAGACGTAAAAAGCAAACTGAAGATCAGCCAGTCTGTCTTCACCCATGCAACTAAAATTCCATTTGTCCCAACATAACAGAGCTGCTGGCTGGATAAAGGAACTTGGATTGATAGAATTTAAAGTTATTTAAAGATTTGTTCTACATCTTGAACAGGACAAAGACATTTCAGAACTGTAAATCACCAAAGACTTCTAAGATCACATTGCTTGGTTACCTTAAAATGTTATTACTCTATCTGGGATGTCAGGATAATTTTAAAATAAGCATGAATATGTGCATGACATCGAATATGGTGGACAACTCAGATGTTCACTGGCACATAATGAACAAATATAAGTAGCTTGTTTTTCTTCAAAATGCTCTGCAATTTTCACAGAAATGGCTTCCCCCATTTCACCTTTCCTTTCTAGGTTTTTTTCTGCTTTCAACTTCTTGCTAATTTTTCTTTCATATTAACTTCACTTTATCTCATTTCTCTCTGCAACCTCACATTGCCTAAGAATCATTCCCTGTTTTCATATACATAGCCATATCTTTTCTTTCTAATCCCCTTCAATATTATCTTTCTCCACTTGGTCTCATTATAGTCAGAATTTTTCCCTTTAGTTTTTCTTTTATGATGTTTTCTTTTTTTGTGAACACCCTTCTTTAATTTCATTTATCTGTAGTCATCACATGCCCTTTATTTCCATTTTTCCTGAGTCAAACTGAATTAAGGTTTACTGTACTGGATCCCTGATCCAGCCCAGTTGGGAAGAACCAAAGACAGAAGGACTTGCAACACTTGGACCGATACAAGTATTGTTTTCACTTGCACTGAAGTCCTCAGTCAAGGCATAAAATCCTGCCAATTTCCGTTTTATTATGACATCACCATATTACTGTCTTTAGTCCATGCCATTTGCAAGAAAACTTCAATTTAAGGGCTTAAAACCCAGAGTGGGAAGAAAGACTAAAATCAGCATGAGGATGAAAGAGCTTGGTGTCAGTCTTACCTTGTTGGTAGGGTGCTGGCTCAAATGATGGGGCAGCTCCTCTGGGGTCTTGATAAAACATATCTGCTTGTTGTGCACTGTACAACTGAGACCCTCGTGGTACCATCTGCAACTGCTTGGTGACAGACACTGTGGGCAGGTCTGCTGGCACCCGAGCAGGCACAGGATGAGGGTTCACTGGCAAGGCAGAAATAGAGCTCTTGGGGACAGATTCCAGCCTAAAATGCAGAAAGACGGCACTGTTCATTAAGGCCTGATAAAGCACACTGTACTCTAACACGCTGTTCTTTGTCTACACTCCACCTTCTGAAGACATGTATCACCTTCTCTCTAAGCAAATAGGGAAGTAACACAGTTCAGGTTTTAGCTTTAGCTCTCTACTCTATTCTGTAATCACTTAAAAAAAACCCCAACCAAACAAGACCAACCACAACCCCCATTCTGTTCCTTTTTTTAAAGAACTGGTTTACTTTGTTTCTACCCCACATTTAAACACACAACAATTTGAACAACAGGTAAGAAGACCCGTACAAGTCAGGAGGGGATCCAGGGGCACTGCTACTCAGATGGTCCATCTTCCCTGGCTTCAGGGAAGTTTCATAACTGGAGTCAGTCCCTCGAGAAATTAGTTGCGTCACCGTGTTGCCTGTTGACACAATTCCATTTGGCAGAGCAGAAGTTTTCCTATTGGGCAAGTCCACTCCCCCTTCCTCTGAGAGGATAGCTCCTGAAGGCAGGCCCACCTCATTCAGCTGGCCCAGGGAGGCACTAAGGGGTCTTCTGGGAACAAGACGCTTGTTCATTTTACGGAATCTTCAGAAAGAGAAACCACACATCAAAAATTGAAACAAAGAACAAAACAAAACAAAAACAAAAAACCCCCCCCAAAAAACAACAAAAAACAAACAAAACAAAAAAAAACAACCCAAACCAAACCAAAACAAAAAACCCAAACAAAACAAAAAAAAAAAACAAAAAAACCCCCAGATTTTCAAGGTTTCTCAAACATGGATACTACCAAATGCTTCCTTTTATTCAAGTTCCCCAAGGCGCTTGTTACAATACTTGTTAGACTACAACTTCCCTGATAGTTGATCTATTAATAGCATTTTCAATCAGAACAAGGACGAACTTTTAATGACAACTACATCAAGAATTCACAGGTAAACTTCACAAAGCAAATTTTAAAATCCTACTTTTTTTACACATATGCATCTCAAAAGAAGAAAGTCAAAACCAAGCATTACACAGAAAACTACTATCACATAAAATATAGTAACACAAGCTTAAGAATAAGAATCACAGACTGTTCAAGCCTATATTATTCAGAGAAGCAACGAAAATTTAAGTGAAAAAATATGAAGTTTTTTTTTTCTTCATTTATCCAATAATAAGCCAAGTGTTTACTACCATGTGATATATTTTAAAGCACAGTTTAATATTTATGTTACTATATCAATATGGAGCTTACACCATTTTTGTTGTTTGATAAAGTGATTGCAGAGATAAAAACCCTGTGAACATGCAGCAATTCCAAAAATCTAACTACTTCTGACTAAAGCCTGAATAAATATAAGCATTTTAACCAACATTCCACAAAAACCAGTAGGCCAGCCGTACTGGAGAGCAAATTCCAGAGTTGAAGGTCCTCCACTAAACACCCTGCCATTAGTTCAGATCCCAGAATGCAAGTGTGAGGTCATATTTGTAGACCTGAGTGTTCTCACTGAACAAGAGGCTATTTCTTCAGCAGGGCTGAAGCCAACACTTTGGTGTCATAAATAACAGTCAGAGTGAGATGGGAACCCAGACTAGGAAGGTACACACATTACTGTAGAAAAAAGTGGCAGTTATTACTCAGTCTTTAGATCATCTTTGCATTTGCCCACATGCATTAACAGCAACACAACAGAGGCAAAAAGGGGGTTTACTGTTGGGGCTGTTTTGTTTTTTAGGTGTTGCAGTCTCCACATGTGACACGAATTAATTTTAGGAAGTTCAGTACTTGCCTATGCACACAGGGTTTTTGTCCCTTGCCAAGAGGGGAATGGGCTGCTGTTTAAGCAAGTTTAGATTATTATTTGCTAAAATATTACCACACATTTCCCCCCAACCCTCCTCCAAACTTAAAGCTATATAGAGAGATACAGGAGCCACACAGCAACAGCAATGCATATTATTCACACTAAGCATTTTTAAAAGGAGGAGCACTAAAACAATAGCTATCTAAAGGAACTAAGCAAAACTAAAAGGTACAAGGAACAGTCAGAACTCCGAAGTTCCCCAACCATCCACAGAAACTGCTGGAAACTGAACAAACATTTCTTCATGTCCTTCAGCCCAGGACATCATTAATACCAACACGTGCAAGTCAATCTGGCTACAATAGGCCTCTCCCACCTGCAAAGCTGACAAACAGTCCATGATACATACAACTGGCTCAGAGGTGTAATGCTGACCCACCACCCAACACAGGTTAACAAAACCATCCCAACCAGCACTACTCATTAGTGTGATGACAGAAGGCTAAAAACCCCTCAACTGCTTCTGCAGCACACAAGTATTGAAGCCCTATTCTTTGTTCATGTGAATAACTGTCTTCGTCATTCTACCACATGCTCTGCTGCCTTTCTTCGTATTTTGCCTATGCATTGCATGCTGGCTATACAGCCCATAAAGTGACATATTAATGCTTTGAGTTTCAGATTAAGCATGGAAAAAGAAACACTACATGCCAATTCCAAATCTTTGCAGTATTCTTCTGATTAAAAAGCACCTTTTCTTTGAATTATTTTAGCCCAAAAAGCAAGTAACAAGCTAATATGCTACATAAAATACACTGTATTTATTTCTTTTAACTCCTAAATAACCCACTTTACTTAAAAAAAAAAAAATTAAAACAACCTGCAGAACAACAGCATCTTGCTCTTGCATAAATGGTAGCCCTCCTAAGTCTGTAATGGATGTAGGTTATTTACTCCAGGCTTGATATGACCATAAATTTTTAAACTCTACAACAATAGATGTAACCAATTGAAGGTTCCTGCATGAAACTTTGACAGATTGCACAAAGAGTAACCGTTGCAGGAAAAAATCTTGGAAAGTTTGTTTTTAGCTCTTTGGAGAGCTAGCAACACATTCCTTACATTTGGAAAACTGCCAGCAACCTACTTGAATATAAAGGGAAGATGTGAAGTACCCCCAAATAACAGCCACTGTGAATGCAGTCACGCAGTATGTTTAGTCACACGTAAAAAGTAAGGAAAACAGCCCACCTCCAAAAACCTTGTGTAACAAACTTTCAGAGCTGCATTACTGCTAAACAACACAAATATTCTGTATGAAAGAACGAGCAGCTCCAAAACCTAAGAGATGACTGCTACAAGTTTATCATGTTACTTCTTGCTAGTTTAACAGCCCCTTCCTTTCCCCTTCATGCCTAGATAGAGAAATAACTCTTACAGACAAGATGAAACGAAGATTGCACTGATTTCTACTAGTAGAGGTACACTTACTTTTCCAGCTCCTCCTGTGAGTGTGCGAAGGTGCAGCTGGCCCCCCGGGGACATCCTCCTCTCTGTTTCATGTCTCGGCACATGTATGTCTTGTACTTGCTGTGCTGAGGGGGCTGACACGGTTAAAGAAACCAGGTCAGACAGCTGAACGTGAAAGTGCACTTAACCAAGCTGCATGTATCGTCTTATCAGAGGCCTGATGTTTAACTGCTGATAATTCCTCAGATTTAAGTTTCAGGAGTACATAATGTGAAATAAACAACTGAAGTACTTGTGTTTGGTTCCTTGATAGAACCAGCAGATCCAAGAGCATGTATTTGGACAACTAAGTCACTATCAGGTTTCTACAACATTTTTATTCAAACTCCTTACTGGAGAGCTTGACTGAAACACAGCTGTGCATTTTAGGATACAGTTAAGTGAAGAAAACTAATACAGAATGAAAAAATGACCAATACTTAGAAAAACCCTATCAATAGTTCCCACCAAGGGAAAGGTCTGTAAAAGCCAACTCTTGTTTTCTGAGAAGCTCAGCCAAAAGGTGTATATCTGTAAGAAGTCACCTGCAAGCTGGTTTTTTTTTGCCATTTATTGCAGTCAGATGATCCAGGCAGAGTAAACCTAAGCTGCACAGCCACTGGCCATTGCTGCCAGGTAGCACAAGACTACCCAGTGCTCAGCAGACATCCCTTTCTCACTTGGGGGGCTCCGGGTCCTCTTCCACGTAGCACAGCATGTACCAGGACTAGGCCACAAGCTCTCCGCAACAAAAACTCTCGCCCCGAATCCCACTTATGCATTTCTACTGCTTTTCCTTTTGCTGGTGACAGTGCTCATTGTCCATCCCAATTAATGCAACAAGGTGAAACAGCAGAAATAATTCACTTGAATTTTGCCCTTTTCTTGGCAGAGATAATCTTTCTACTAGTAGAGCTCCCCAAACCAGCTCTCCAAGAGGATGAATGCCAAAGCAAGGGAGGAGTGGGACTGGTACAAGCAGCTCCATCTTTCAGCAGCATTTACATCAACTGACCTACACAACAAAATGAGTTCAAAGGAATGTGTGATAAGGTAACTATGAGATAACCTACTGTATAATATTTGGCAACATAATTTCACTGCTGAAACAAAAAAAATTGTCTCAGGAACTTGGATTGCACCCTCATATGAAATATTCTTCAATCTTCAAGCTTGACAGACCATTAGGCACAAGCATAATTTCAGAAAGAGAGCCAGCTGGCTGAAATATGTCACACTAAAACAAAACCAAGAAAATTCCCACAGATCACAGCAGCACCCTAGCATCCCTTCCCCAGCCTCTCCTCAGGAGGGTTGTTATTCATTTCCCTAAGCCTGCAGCTGGATCAGACTGATCTCTTTTCATCCTAGTGAGCTGTGAAAATTAATTCCACAGGTTTTGGGGGCAAATATGCATTGTTTCAAGTTTTTTCCTTTCTTGTTTCTTTTTTGATAAATATGACCCAGCAGTGATGTTTTCAATCAGCTCCTTGTCAAACCAAATCTTTCCAGGTGACTTCAGTAAACCTCTGCTATAGGATACAGCCAATAAAACTTAGGGGTACACGTTTCCCAAATTATTTGGCTTTTACCTGTTGTTGATCTGTTCCTTTTTTGCTGTGATTCTGGATATAATCAACTAAGCCATGAACCACAGTCCTCACAGCAACTAGTCCATTTTCCAGCTGTTCCCATGTTGGAGGTGGAGCATCTGTTGCACAGACAGCAAATACAGAATATAAAAAGAAAAGTCAGAAGGATTTTCCAAAACCAGATACAAAGCCACCATTTGTACCACAAACTTGACTAAGCAAGTTTATAAAAAAATGTTCTATTAGTAGACATAAAGCATTCAGCACCTTAATTCTGGGACATTTACCTCTTACAGAATAGAGGTATCTACAAACTTAAGACTGCACAAAATACCAAATGAGCCTGTAAGGCTAATATTAGCATATCAAGTTATTTCCTTTTACAAGAAATTTCACATCTCACAAGAACTCCAGAGTAAATGCACTGTACAAACTCTTCTCTTAACAAAAAACATCAGGTTCAAAATCCCTCTTTGCATTTAGACTCATGCAGGTAAAATCCTTCTATACAAATACCATCATCGCTGGTTTGATTACACAAGCACAGACATGGAACAGCAACAGAAATGAATGCCTCTTGTGTGGAAAAAACATCACAAGGCAAATCTATGAATCCAACCATCTAAAAGACTGAATAAATTGTAGAGTCTCAATTCTGTAGGAGTACCTTTTCTTTTTAGCCAATTTACTTTTCTAAGTTTTTGAATCTGTTCCAGCAGCTGATACTCTGTGTGCCTGCACACTCTGCTGCAAAGCACAGGACCTCAAAGTGCCTTTCAACATCTTTAGCACAATTAAATACATTATATTCCATTCACAAGGACTAAATTCTTCCAGATATATTTCAATGTGCTTCCCTGCTGTTCTCTAGGCAATTCAACAGTACAGAAAAAAACATCAAGACCAGACTTGGCTACTGAAACCAAGGGAGGCTATTTGTGATGCCATTTTCTGTATCAGTTTTTTGCTAACAAAATTGCAGTACACAAGTTTGTTCCCAGCTTGTTTCAGTATGAAAGATTTGGGAAGAAAGCACTGCATCTCCTTTAGCTGCGAAGTACAAGTGGTTCTCATTGCAAAGGGAAGTTTAGCTTCTGTTTCTCTAAACAAATAAGAAGAACAACTTTTCATTTCCTGAAGGTATAATTTGTATCTTCATACTATTTGGAAATATAATATTGTTTTTACAAATTTTAGCAGGTATAAAATAAAACTTCAGCCACAGCACTCTGTTCTGTCTCTTCCCTTCTCCTTCAGGTGGTCCGTTCTCACAGCACTGCTGACTTTTTCAATAATTTCTATCTTTCCCTCCTCTGTCAACAACTTAGGTTTTATTTCCCAGTTTTATTCCTTCCAACGATCTTCCTCTTCCCTATTTCCCACCATTGTAGAATTATATATTAACAAGAAAAATACTGAATTTCGTAGGGTAACAAACCTTTCTTGTCTAGACTGATTTTTGCCCAGCTTCTCTCTATTCAGTCTATCAAAATTCTACTTTGGAATTCAAAACTCTGAAGTTGATGAGTCAGGAGGATACTTCCTTTCACTTGATGATCAGCTTTCAATTCTTGAACAGTGTTAAGCTCATCTTGCTAAACTTAAAGGTTTTCATAAAAACATCCAGATTTACCTGGACTGGGATCAATATTTGCCAGGAGCTCTAGGTGAGGTCGAAGACGATTCAGGTTAGCTGGATCTCCAGTCCTCTGAAGAGCAATAGTTAATTCCTGAACGCTTTGTGCAAACGAGGCTGGGGTCTGCAACTTAAAAAAATATCCTAATTTACTTTCTACAGGCATAGCAATCCTCATGGTTTCTGAAGGTTGCTTCACAAGCTCACAAGAACTGTCTCCCAAAACTGGAGTAAAACATCTTTCACAAAAGCACATTCCAGTGAACCATTTCTATTAAGAATGCACAATTCTTTGATATTACAGATTAAAATACAACACTAAAGAGACAAAATAAAGGCTGGTATTATTCCTAGCAGTAAAAACTCATTTCTCTTGTGTTGTGCTGCCACGCAGGGAAAGAAAAAAAAAAGAAAGAAAATAATAGAAAACATTTAATTTAGATTCCTGGACAGTCTGATATCTCCAATCCCCAAACCAACAGGTTTGCACCCTGCTTTAAACTGAGCACAGCACGCAGATAATAAAGAACAAAATGGTTGAAGGAAAAGATAGCTAGCGATGTTCCATTTCCTACAATTCCAGTATTTAAAACCCTCAATTCTACCTAGATCCTTCAAGAGATATTTTGCAGGATACTTGAAAAGGTGGGCAAAGGTATAAACACACAGCAGACCGATCTTGAAGCTAATCCTCCTACACAGCAGCCAAAGCAGTCATTTTGCAGCTTTCTTAACCATTCAACCAAGTTCAGTTCTTCCCACCTAATTTAGGCACTTAGAAATGAGTCCCTTAATTTAAAAGCCCATTTATCCTATGTTGCTTCCGAAAACAGAGAGATCTGGGTGTTTCCAGAGTTCAAATATTTTATTTATGAAATATGCTTTCACCTCTCTTACTTCAGGTATAGAGCAGGGGACTATTTTTTTCCCAACTTATGCACTAACTTCCTGCCTGAAAACATAGACCATTAACCTCTGTCACTACATTGGCACTCATCAGCTGTCCAGAAAGGTCACATCCCAGTTGTGTAACTAAACTTTTGTGCCTTCCCATCTGCAGAAAGAAGTAAAGTAGCAAGAAATTTCTGGATGGCAGAGGGAGCAAGATTCATTAGGCTACAAATATATATTCTAATTATTTAATGCATAACAGGTTTTGAAATAACAGGACAAATGACTAATGGGCAAGTCCACGTGGGCACAATTTCCAAGTTCAATGTTAAAAACATTTAAATCTACTACAGTTGCAAAGAAGATGGACTGGGCTGATTTTAGGTGGCTTTACCTTGTCGATGATACTCTGCATGTGGGATTTGTGGGACTGGTCTCCGTATAACAGCGAGGACCACTGGTCTGGTGCAATGCGCAAACCTGCCTCCATAGCTATTTGAACTATCTGGGAATCATGTTCCCGTCTCAGAGCTTCGTAAGTCCGAAATTCCTCCTTCAGTTGCATCAGAGAGGAATCCTCATCTCGCTTGGTCACCTAGTAAGGAGAAATGAGCCAAATATAATTAAGCAGGATAAGCCCAAGATTATGTGAAGTCTGAGGCAAGTGACGTCTTCCGTCAGCAACTAAGTCCTTCTCCCAAACTAAAATCAACTATGACACTACTCAGGGAACACCAGCTCCTACTAAAGTAACACACTCTTCACAGAGTGGAATCACTATGAAATGGATAGAAAACATTATTTACTTGGACACTGACTCGCATATTGGTCAAAGTGTCACACTTCCTAAATGACTTTATAGCACCCACACCTTCAATCAAGATATTTTGTTTGCACTGCAGAATTTTCTTTGAGGGCACAGTTAGCAAAAACAAAGCATTTTTCTACTCATTTAGCAGAAGTGAATGACATTTAAGTTGAGCACCTAGTAACAGACATTAAATACTGTGAGGTACATTACGCAGCTTAAACTTTCTTCCTACAGCTGACACCCAACAGAACTAGGGATTTTTCAGCTTTATGCCACTTCTAAGGAGGTAAGTATGCTGCCTTACATACAGGTTTTGTAACTGTGCCTCCATGAAACTGGACAGAGGCAAAACCTAATTTTACAGCTTCAAGTCGCTGCTTCAGCCTAAATTGCCATCACAGCTGAATGACAAAGAACTCTAAATTCATGTGGGACTTAATGAGCAATACTTTCTATAACTACACATAGTTTTAGGCACATTTAATGTTACAGGACAGTGAAAACTGAAAGTGATAACCAATGGTTTCCATAACATTATGAAACCTCCAGGCAGAAACTTCTTCATACCTTGAAGCACGAGGCTCTGTAAAGGAGCTGGACAACATGTCCAATGCTAGTTTTGGAAGCCTGAGGGAATCGCGGCTCCAGCCTCTGCACCACAAAGAGAACCAAGACCTTTCGTGACAGAGCAGATCCATCTTCCAAAGCCAGCAGAACCAGCTTTAAAGCCTCCTCTTGCATTGCTGAGAGTCAGGGGAAATGTAAAAAGAGACAAAGGATGAGAGAAGACCAAGAAAGATTTTTGCAGTTTCTTGTTCACCTACAACTGGGAGAACAGCTAAAAACTCCCCCCAACAGACACACAAACCCACAGAGAAAAGGGAGTTGAGCAAGAAGGGAGTGCAAAAAGAGAAGGAACCCTTCAGGATCCCCCAACTGTGACTGGGGAAAACAGGACTTTTTACCTTTATTTATTTATTTTCTGTATTGTTACTGTTATTATTTCATCTATTTTGGGTATTATCTGATAAGAGGATTTCTTTGTTCCTGTCTGTACATCTGTTGATCATTAATACGGGTTTTCAAAGTGTATTGCCTACGTTGCACACTTATCCCAGAAGAAAAAGCTGAAAGACTAAGGAAGAGCAAGTTTCATTCCCACGCAAGTAGGAAAACCGAGCGCCACACAAATCAACCAGGCTGCAGCACCATTATTTTGCTATGTAACCAACCGCTCTCTTCCCTGAAGTGGCATGAAAGTTAGTATCTCAAAGTTAATCTTCATCTGTTTCAGTCAGGAAAAGCTTCACAATTTTTTCTTTAAGAAATTGGCTTCATATTTCAAGACTCAACAAGTGAAGTCTATATTTTCAGTACTGGGACTTCATTTCCTTTTTAAGCAACATTGATTTTTTTCTAGTTCTTTTTAAGCAAAAGAATTTAATTTGTAAGTGTATAACTTCTTAAAAATGCGTACACATAACTAACAAATCTATTCCCACAACTGCATTGTATGTTTACTGCCCTAGAGACCAAAAAGAAGCCATGCCAGTCACTTCCAGTAACCTTATTTTTTCTAGAAAGATCATGCTTCAAGGAATAGCATGTGAGAAACTACTTCTCATTTATCTTGTAATAAGAACAGAAGGATACCTATTCTGAATTTCGCAGAAGACTTGTAAAAGCATTAAAAATGCAAGAAAACCTGCAGGAGACCAACAAATACATAATTCATTCTGAAGACTACTATTAAGAAATTAAGCTGTTGCTTAATAAAATCACTCAGGCAATTGGACAGCCATTTATCAATGGCTAAATTCCAAATTGCTTCTGGTACAGCAGTGATACTGCAATGTCACCTACCTGGCCCAAGGAACTGGCACCCTCTGGCTCTCACTGCAGCCCAGAGGTTGGAAGAGAGCTGCTGAGGGTTTTGATGCTGGAGAATGAGCTCTGTGACTGTTCTTTCACCCAGCGACCGTGCTGCACGCATGGCTCTGATCCGCCCTTCCTCCTCCACCAGCTGGCAATGGACTAATGTCACAAGTTTCCTCTGCATGGGACGACTCAGCACACTCTGAGTAGTACTGTTAAGACCCACACCTTCAAAACAAAATGAAACAGAATAATTAACTACCTCACATTCCTCTTCTTGTGCCAGCCTTCAGTGACTGTACTGTACAAGTGCAAACCTAGTTCTCCTGGTGTCCACTTTTTCAAAGGGAATAGGAGTCAAAGCATATCAGAAGTTCATTGTTTTCCTTGGCAATAAAAGCAGTTTTCTGGGAGTCAGCTTTCCCCCAGGTTTAAATCTTGTGATTGACTGATTTGGCTTTTTAAGAAGGTGGAACATCTAATGAAACCTTTTCCCATGTTGATAGTTTGTACCACACCCTCCCATATACATTCCCAGTTCATTCCTTATTCACGGACTTTAGCGATCACTTGGACATTTGTTTGTCTTCACAACACATTTAGTTTCTTGCCTACATCTGGTACCTTCACTGTTTTGGTCTAGAGCTTACACAAGTCCTAAACTGCTTGGGTCATGTTTAATTTTGTGCCAAAACTCTGAATCACAAACGTGCTGAGAGCCACTTAATTCAGGTTAAAGGAGTGACTCACTAGACATACAGCTGCCATGCTGAATTTGCTCTACAGCCAGAGCTTGTTCACTGGGCCACCACTACCCAGAGTGATACTACTGTCACACTGCACTGGTCAGGAAAGACTCAGACAGCTTCTTGAAAAAATTCATTTTTGAAAACCTGATGCCCATGATGCTCAACTTCACTACTTTGGATGACAGACTGTCCAAATCCAGCACATGTAATACATACAAAATCCATACTCTTAAACACAGTGCAGGTTTACTAACTCAGAATTACTAAGATTGACCCAGCTCTTGTATAGGACCTTGTATAAACAAAGTATTAGTTATAATTTTCCTCATCTATATCTTATACACAGTAACTTTCTCATTTCAGTTTATTCATTCTCTGTAGAACAGCTGCATTATTACAGTTATCACAAAGCAGAAATTAAAAAAAAGGCAAATTTAACTATTTTTACTCTGCAGAGATCAAATCACAGTTTGTCTCAACTCACTACACCATTGCCAAACACCTCAGTCTTTTCTCAGAATTATTTTTGACACCCTCCAACTCTAAATCCCTCTCCCCACCATGAAAACACAACCTTAATGTTTAAGAAATCTGTTTCAATTTGCTTCTAAACTGGGCTTATAACTATTTTTCAAACATACTAACTAATAATTTGGATACTTTGTTTGGCATCTTATTTGGTTTTTGCTTGCTTTTTCCAAGGAAGCAATGCAGGAATTACCTCTCGCACTGCTGAGTGGTTTGAGGTACAATGCCAACTCTTCCACGCATTTCTTGCCCTCCTCATAATGCTTGGTATCTTCAGCTCCGCTGCATAAAGTAATCGGCTGCTGCTCAGGAACCTGAAGAGAGATGACATGTACATCTACCATGAATATGCATAAATAAGTGGCAACCATGCTTATAAACACTTATTACTACCATGCATTTCCTGTTTTGTTCCCCTTCTGTGTTTTTTACTATATTAGTAAGTGCTTTTTCAGCTTATTTAGTGAACAAATAACATAAAAATCCCAGTGAAAATGAAAACAAAAAGACAGATAATTTATGTTTAGTAGACTTCCTTTATTTTGTGGCTGACAGCAACTAGAAGTAGAAGGCTTAACATGGCACTTCCTATAACTATAAAACTTGGGCTAAAATAGAACACACTGAAACATCCTCAAAGCTGACTGGCCAAAAAGCTCAGGAAAAAAAAAAAAAGAGGAGAACCCTGATCTGCTAGTAACTACAAACTTGTATCTAGGGCCTCACAGCTCTAAAATAGTCCAGGGATAAGTGATGGCAGCTACTTAGATTAGTGGGAGAATGACTCAGGAGCAAATACACTGAAGACACCATTGAAACATACTCTGACTAGACTCAGTTACAAATCAGCAAGACCAAGTTATTCTATGTAGTGTGCATATGAACACACCCTGTGAGTATTTCTCTGACAATAGAGGCCAGTTACATTCTTGGGGTTTTTCTGTTTTGTGTTGTTTTTCTGTCAGGTGACATTCATTCCTTCTTCCAGACATTTGCTAGAAACCAGGATTTTTCCAAGGGATTTGAACCACCCCTTCCCCAAGTTATAATTTCAACTTTCCTCTTGTTAAATTCTTAAAGCTTTAAGCAAATTTGAGGGTACAGTTCAGCACCATACTAACACTTCTCGACATCACTATTCAGCAGTCAACCCAATATGACAATACAGAGAATTGGAATTTCTCAGAAGACTAAACACAAGCACTTTTTGCATATGCTGTCGAAGTGCAAATAGATCTCAGACTTCTGTTTCCAAGTCAATCCCCATCCCAGTGGCAATAACAGCATGCTAATCCCACATAGCTGCTTACAAAGACCAACCCAGGCTTTCAATCTAAAAGTAAAAGCCTTTAATACTACAGTTAAATACAGCTACAAACCTGCTCGCCTTCATGTGCAACCCAAGCATGGCAAGTGCAGCATTATGATGGCAGCACCAAATAAAAGCAGAAAATATACATAAAACATATACACACACAGATAGGCTTGCCATCACCAATGTGAACAGCTTTCCTTTCAATTGTAATAGAAAGCAGTCCTTCAGCCGTATGATCGCACTTCTCCTTAGACAACGGTCTCTGCTAAATTTCTCATTTGACAAATGAATAAAAATAAAATAAAAAGCAAAATAAAAAGTTACTAATTTGCTTTTACAGCAGGCAACAAAGAAAAGCCTCAGAGTGCAACATATCAGCTGCAATTAACATAGTTACTGTCATCCCAAAACTAACATAAGCAGGATAGAGGCTGTGTCTGATCTAAGCTTTCATTCCTACTAAAGAGAAATACTAGCCCAAGTTCAATCACACCGAGACAAGGTTAGCCTCGATACTTTTCACTGACTGAAGTTAACTTGTGACGTCCTTTGGGGTTTCGGTCTTGATTTTGGGCCAGCATTTGTTCAGGGTGTTTTGGGTTTGAGGGGTTTTTGTGTCTGAACACAAGAACACAAAGCAAAAGGAGATTTTTGCAACTCTGTATGTTAGAGTGGTCAGCTGTAAACTGTCACAACAGCCTTATCTCAAGTGGTTTCTTGGGATTTGTGAAACCATTATTAACTCCTTCAATATCTGCCTGCACATTAACAGAATATTCCACACTTCCTTTTCAAAGGCACTGCCATTTTGCCAGTCTGCTTCTGCCAAGGAAGTTGCACAGTAGAACTGGCTTATTGAACAAATGACACATCTCAAGCATATGTGTACAGCGACTGCACCATCTCTGCCCTATTTACTGCTGTCATATATTTTGTGCAAATTCCTACTTGCTTCTGCAAGTATTCCATCTGGCACCAGCGTCAACCCAAAATATGACAGTGTTGCAATCCCCAGCAGACAAAGGGGGTTCCAAACAGACGTGGGACAGGAAGCCATGTTCAGCCCAGGATTTCGACCCTGAATTGAAGTGGGTTTAGCACACATTCAGAGCAGTGGTTTGGAATGCCAGACACAGCACAACTCCACCAACGAGACACAAGGACTGTCTAGGCAACTAACAGAAAGCTTCCCCCTCCCCCGGGAAAAAGCTGGCAGAGAAAAACTTCCAAGAGCTAATCAAGCTATTCAAACAATATCTGCATATCATTCCCATTCCTTCTCTTTTCAAGGGAAGCCTCAATGTAAAAATCTAAATGCTTTGAACAACTGTACTGTTTGCAAAATGAGCCCAAGAGATTAAACTTACATCTTAAGGTCTTAAAAGTAAGTGTAGTACTGAAGAGTAAAACATGTTTTTTCTGTGGTTTCAGGAGCGTTCAGGAGAAGAGAAATTATTTCTCATGCACACACACTTCATTCATGCAATGCACCTCACAATAAAATTTACGGCCAATTTTCCTTTTGCTTTGGTCCTATTATATGTACTTCCACAACTTAGTTTAATACTTTAGGGTTAGAATGATTGTAAGAACAGCATCTACAAGAGAAAAAAATCATAAAGTCGTAATTCATACAAGTGACAGGAAACGTGAATTTTGATTTTTGGCTCCATCATGGAATTCCTGAGGGACATTTGAGAAATAGTTCAACTCCAAAGCATTGTCACTTCCCATTCCCAAAATATTCTTTTAATAGCATGGATGACCCTATGGTCACTTCTGTTTACATTGCCTCTCGGGAGCCTCAGAACAGATGCCCCGCAGAGTGAGCTCATTATTTTCACCCTCATTCCATATTCCATTCTCTCAGACATCATACCCTTATGACAGTTTCCACTGCAAATATATTCACATCGTGCAATCAACACTTCCCAAAGGGGACGAGAGCAAGATAGGAAAAATTATCTCAGTTGTTTAATTGCTTTAAATCTGTGATGGTTTTGCATGTATCTAACTTGGTAATGATTACAAGTATCCTGACAGTGGAATGCAATCCATCAGCATGGCTTGTGGCTGTGGGAAGAGACAGGTCATGACAGCGTGAGGAAGGGGACTGGAAAAGAATGCTAAAGCATCATCTCATACCAGGCAGTGATTTTGAATTGGTGATTTAAGTGTAATTTGATGATGGAAGTCAGCTCGAGTTGTCAGTAATTACCATTAGATGTCTAATTGCACAGAATGAGAGCATGTTAAACAGACCAAATCCCTTTTTGTATGGTTTGAAAACTGTTTCTACCAATATTTCCCTCTCTCTCTCCCCACAAATGAATGATTTACTTCCTGTCAAAAAAACCCAAGGCCTATCATCTTCAGTTCCTCAAAAGTTTACATTAAGGACAATTTTTTCACAGGTAAGTCCTCTTTTGTGGCACTTCCTTTCACCAAGTTACAACAAAAAATTATCAAACATGCCTCCAATAGCTCCGCACTTGCAATCTTCCTCTTCTGAAGCGGCTGCGAGTTAAGATCACTCCACCCAGTCTCATCATGTACAATTCCATTGCCTAATGTCTAGAATTGTATTTATCATGTCTAGCAGGAGACTATGACGAAATTAAAGCACCACAGACATTTCTGCCTCAGTATACCACCTGTTTGGAATGTGCATGCTGCTGTTTCACGGGTTAAAAACACACGAGGGAAGAGCTTAGGTCACAGATCCACGATCAGGCACCTTTAAAACACTGGCCAGGTGAACGCTTAAAATAGTTGCTATAGTGAGTAATATGTGGCTGCTTGAATAGCTAGAACTCAAACTTTTACTCCCACAGAAACAAACTTAAGGGATTCCTTTACACAAGAAGTCTAAGAAGCAAGGTATCCTACCAATAGAGAGCCTTGCTGATTTGTGTCCAAGGCCTTTGTGCCTCCCTTCTCTCACAATACACACAGCTTCTGCTTAGGCACTCAGTACCGCAGAAGTACACTCCTGCTTATTTCACCCACTGTGGTTGTACAAAAGTCAAAGTAACTTGCCCTGGAATCCTGTCATTGCTGCCAGTCACAGCAGAATAGATCTGTTTCCTTAAACTGCCTGGTCTCCTCCTCTGCCTCCAGCAAAAAAAGCACTTAACACTATAAATGTGTGAATTCCTCAGAAGTTGCTCCAAAGGGAAAAGAACAAACTGTTCTTCCCCCTCACAGATAGAAGCTTTAGTTGTGCTTTAACGTATTTCCTTCTAAAATGAAACCTGTTTTTTTTTAATTTAGCATTTAAAAATGAAGTATTACAAATCTCTGAAGACTCAGGTTAACGTGTACAGAGGTTTGTTACAGATTAAGGGACACTAAGGACACACTCCTGAAACTAAACCTGGAAGTGGAGAAAGAAAATAGCATTGGTTTCAACTGAAGTTGACACTACTCATGCTTTGAAAGCTAGATTACTGCTCACAGATCATTTTTGTTGATATACACAAGAAGAGTGCAGTCTCTTAGTGGGGCACAGTTCAAAATCACTAGTTTCTCTAAAGTACCTTTTTTTTTTTAATTTGTCCTTACGCAAGCCTTTTTCTGTAAAAAGATTTTCTTTAAAAATGGCTTTAGTAGCGTACTTATTTTCTAGTAGCCCAGGGTCTAGTAAACACTACAACGGCTGCCAGGAAGGGAAAGAGAAAGGAAAGTGAGTTATACTGAACACTGATTTCATTCATATGCTCATTGAAATTAGGCAGGGAAGCTGGTTCAAACTTCATCTATGGGGAACGTTTGTCAGTAATAAACACGCAGCTAGTATCCACGGTTCCTGTTACAGGTAACAGAATGCTGGGAGCAGCAAACAATCAGGAATGAGTGGCAAAGAAAGGGGGTGGGAATAATGTCTCTTTTGGTGGCATTTGTAGCTTTAAGGTCATAATGAAACAAGGTCCCGTGAACCTTTATCACACAAAATTTTCAGATAAAAATGGAGCACAAATTGGTGTCATTAGTGCAAAGTCAGAACCTAAAGCTCAGAGTGCTCTCAAGACAAACACTATACTATAAAACCTTCCTTCATACCTCACACATATTGATGAGAAAACTCAGGCTAGCTAACCAGCAAAACGAGAAAAAAAATCTCAGTTACCTGTGCAGAGGCAGGGTGGGTTTCCATCTCATTCCAAAGGACATTGTTTTTATACAAATTTTAATTCAGGCAGAGGCCAAGTTGAAGCTATCACACAGCTTCTCATAAAGCTTAACAAATGCATGTAAAACAACCAAAAAACGTAAGGGGGAAAAAACGACATCACAAATGTGGACATTCAGATGCAACTGAAACTATTCAAGAAACTGCACAGAGGAAGGAAGAACACATAAGAGAGAAAGAGAATGATAATATTTATTTATGACATCACCCACAGATTTCATACTGCTTGGAAGCTCTTCAAAGATTGCAGCATATCAAAAATGGGAGTGCACAATCTCACTGCCTCCTCCTGCAGAGCAGGATGAGTCATTTAGCACAGCCAGAAACACTATTTCATTTTGAACTTCTGAAATAACCTCTATGCCATACACCACAAAAGAAAAACAACGAATCAGCCATATTACTTCATAAACTAAGAAGTGGCAAAAGCACATCTGGAACTCTAAGTCCCAGTACCAAATAAAAAGCAATGTGAGAGCATCTTTCCTTCCTCTATACCTTTCGCAGCTCTTCCACAATTCTTTCCTTTTCCGTGAACTACAGATCTCATTGAATTTTCTGTTGCCTTCAATTTCACTAAGCCCAGACACCGAAGTAGTACAAAATAAAACAGTAACCCCTTTATGGTAACTGCATCCCATCTACATTTTCATTCCTCACCCGTAAGTTAGCCATGACTGCCCCTCCTCTCCCAAGACCAAAATCCTGCCCACCAACCTTGGAAGGTGTGGGTCACAGGAAGCTACCAGTGACCTAACACTGATAAACTTTTGCCAACTTAAAGTCTGTGCTGTAACTGAACAGGGTTAATTCTGCTTTCCACACATCCCTGCCCCTTTCTTGGAGCTGTTGTCAGTACCAGTGCCACTCATCCCCATCAGATCACTGCTTCAACTGACCTCACCAGTACCTATTCCAGCAAAAAGGGGAGTCTCAAGCAGGCTTCCGCACCTCACCTATATGGATTCAGAGTAACATGTCAGAACAGGAAGTTATATTTCCATTGCATAGTTTCAAATAAGGCTGTATAAAGGCTGCTACCAGAGAGGTCTGTCCCACATCCTTTACACTCCCCTCTTGTTTTTGACACAACTGACCACAGGTCTCATAGGGTGAATACAGTAAAGCACATAACCTACCACAGAAAAATGACTTCCAACAAAATAAGCTCACTGATCCAGCTCATCCTCTTGGCACGGTATGGCTAGCTAAGAGCCAGGGACGAAGGAGTCGAACACAACAAACCCATTCTGGTCACAGCCCACGGACTTAGATGTAACAAAAATCACAGTAAAGTGACCAGCAGAATCAAGATTTAAACTATTGTTCCAGCCACCTTTACTACTTTTTGTAGACATCTACAAAAAGGTAGATGCCTTCTCTTCATATCATTAACACGGTGTCATATTCTTTATTATTCCTGACTTATCCTCCTAAAAGAAGGAAAACAATGAAACAGATTTTTTTTTAAAAGAAAAGCACAGATACCTGAGCACCCACGAGCTGCAGCAAGGCTGAATTCACAGGAAGGAGTTCAATGTCCGTGTTGATAGTGGTCTGGTCAAACGGACATGCCTTACGGTGGAGCTTGTTGAGGCACATCTTGCAGACAGTGTGGCCACAACCCAAGCTGATGGGTTTCCGGATCGTTTCGTCGAAAGTCTGTGTGCAAATTGGGCAGGAGAGAAAATCCGTCCATTGTGGAGCTTGTACAGGCATTGCTTCAGGAGTTAATTGACAAGACAAAAATGTAAAGCACAGATTCCACTGGAATCAAAATTTTGCAAAAAAGTCTGTTTGGTTTTAAATATCTTCTGTAAGTACAGACAGTCAGCACATAGTGTGAAACATAACCTAGAAGAAAAGAGAAACACAAAGTTAGCATTCTGTACTGGAACAGGCAAGTGAGCTGCTTTCTGCTAAGGAAGTACCACTCATCAAGGTGTACCTGAACTAGGAGTGCAGTTCTGACATTAAATATAGGATTGAGTCACAACTTGCTTTAATTCCAGCTAGTCTCTGGCACTGGAAAAGCCAGTGTAAACCATTTCTGCTCTTACACAGCTTAAAAAACATCAAGACAGATAACTATCACATTGAAGTTATAAGACTAATTAGCTTCTATTTTTTATGTTCTCCCTTTATAAATGAGCCAACTGACATCAACAAAATGAGAATAAAAAAGACAATTTCACTAATCAAAATTTTTATTATATTTATTGTAAGACTTAAATAATTTTGCTTAGACAAGGCTTCATCCATAGCCTCTATCACAAACAACCTTTCTTCAGAGTCCAGTGGGCTCCGGATTGGCACAGAATGACTCTGGAAATGTGTGAACTGCTCAAGTCTTGAGGGGGACAGGATAAATGGTGCAGGGTCAGTCAGACACTGTGCAATACAGCTCTCACACACCACTAGGTGATCCTAAGTGCCGCTACTACAGCACCTTCACACAAACTGATCTGTACTGAGCTGCATCGTACCACAGGGACCCATCCAGTCACATCTCCGTTACCCCGGGAATCTGCATGCACTCCTGGGTGGAATTCAGCATTGCTAACTTGCCCTCAGTCTGCCCTCCAAGCGCCTCCATCCTCCAAAAGCTGGACGAACACTTCTAGAAGACATTTAGGCCTCGATGACTGATAACTGTTCCACAACTGTTCCTTCTGTAACACTGATTTGTATCATTCACTGTCTGCCTAGAGATTATATTGAGTGAGAAAGCAACATCTCTACTCTGTTGAGAATCTATACTGAAACTATAACAGAAGAAAAGCTGGGAGGTCTTCATTACTTGGCACATTCTAATCAAAATACTAGGAGGATCAAATGTTACTAATTATAAGGGAACGGAAGATAAGACATCCCTTTCAGACAGTAAAAAAGCAGAACTCACATGAGCAGAAATGCAAAAGAGCAGATGGATGAAGTGATATTAAAAAAAAAATCGGTAATAAAATAATTTCTGACATCTGACTTTCTTTCACCAATGGAGCTAGGAGAAAAAAAAACGCAAGTCACCAATTCACAACCAATTTTTCTAAATCAAGCAGCAAAACAACAACAAGAACCCCACCTCAACCATCCAGACATATTAGTTTCTCTTTCCCACACACAACTGGCTTTAGTTTCAAACCAAGGACTGCACACTTGCTTTGCTACTATCTGTTCTGACAGAAAGTTCTTTCCTAAGCAAAATAGCAACTTTTAATCAAATCTAAAGCTTAAAAAACAACTTTACAATTAAAATCTAAATTCTAAAGGCAAAGAGAGGAACTTTAAATTAGGACCTGTGCAATTCAGTGCAAATTAGGACCTGTGCAAGGCATTTTAAAACAGAAAAAAAAAAATGTAATGCTAAAATAGAGACTCTGAAAAACCTCTGCTACTTCTTTCCTGGAAAAAAAAGGCTTCTTTTTTCTTCAGAATGTAGTGCAATGTTGTTCGCAGTTAACATCATTTTGCCAAGGCAAACAATAAAGTGTTACTGGTTAAGTTCTTAGCCATGTTTCATCAAACACCTAACCTTAGCTCTAAAGCTAATGAAAAGGAGTTGGACTAGAATGATCCCTCGGAGTCCCTTCCAACTCAGAATACTTTACGATTCTAGGGGGAAAAAAGTTATTTCTCTCTTCAAAAGACAAGATACAATGCCACACAGTCTCTGATTCCCAGCCAATAAGGAATCAATAAGAAATCAATACTACTGAGGCAGGACGGTACAAGGAAGAGGCACCACATGTGGTAAACCCTACCACCACCATTTTACAACGCCAAGATGTCAAGGTTGTTCCTAACCCTTCCAAAATACCTCTTTAATGTCAAATAATTCATTTTTTTTTTCCATCTTGTCAGCATACAGTCAAATCATTCCCATTATTACTGTATCACCATAACCCCAATGAAACCTTCTAATACTTTTGGTTACCTCACTGGGAGATAATGTCCTAAACCATTTAGGTTTCCAAGCCTTTCCCTTGCTACCTGCCCTCTTATATACTGAGTAAACTTTAGCAGCAAGCATTCCAGCTAGAATCGTTCTTTGTAAACCAAATCTGCAACAGAAATTACCCAGAAACTCCACAAAAATTCTTCTGCAAAAAGCAGTACACAGCTTGATAAATCTATTGCATATATGGCTGTACTATGAAATATAATTTGAGGTTCAAAATTTAAGAGTTGAATCATAGTTCTTCCTTCCGACCACACTTATTAAAATATATAACAATTTCTCAGACTCCTTTGCAATACAGAAACAAACTGAACAGTCTATTTAAAACAGATTATTAACCAAGCATTCAGGAAAAGAAGTTTTTACTAACTGAGGAGATTTAAAACCATAAGTTAACACGAAGCTGTACCATCATGTCTAGAAAGCAGATGTGAACATGGAGACTCCACTATCCAAAGCTGTGAACTGGAAGAAAGGAATTGAATGCAACCTTAACATTAGTTAACTAACTAAAAAAAAAAAAAAAAAAACCACAAAAAAAAAAAAACAAACCAGTAAACAGAGCCATGCTGTTGCTACCTGTACCTCTAGCATAACGAAATAGATCGTACTTATTTACAAACTCAACAGCTGAAAGAGAAGTTTGGAGAGTCTGGAGATGGAGGGACTAATTAGTGGCATCCATGATCCTGTGTCAAGGCAGGTCTCAAAAGGCTGGGGAACAAGGGAAGCAAAGCTTATACACAAGCACAGCGCTCAGAACTCTGCAGTTTCTGCAGCTGTGTCCTGGTGCCTAAATGTCAAAGGAAGGCCACAGACAGCACTGACAATAGAACAGACAGCTATGAGAAACCTCAGAAAGTCATCTATTTCAGCACTGTCTATCTGCTGGAACAGATGGCTAACCGATGTGATGCAGCCAACCTTTTCCCCACAGAAGAAAAGAATAGCTGTTGGAACAACAAACCCTGTGCTGCTAATGAATCTCCACAGCAGATCAGCACAAAACTGTGGAATTCCTCTGGTCCCACACAAGACAGGAATGGCATCACAGGGACTGAGGATTCACAAGCCACATGCACACAGGCTGGCACCAAACCAAGTACTCCTGCTGGTGCCATCGCTTTCCACATACATGGTCCTGTTTTCCTGCCAGATCTTCAACCTTCAGGCAAGGGAGCAGAGCCAAGCACTGAGATACAATGTAAATCGCTTCCATACACAAAGCTTATAGATGGGGTACACCTACACAAGCGAAGCTGTGAAAGATATGTGTATGCCTTGCACCGAGGTTTGTGACTCGCTATGACCTTGGAAATAGCTGGGAGAAAAACAGTCTCTAACTTCAAAGAGCTACTTTAAACAGGAGACATCACAAATGGCAATAATGGAACTAAGACAGTTTCACTATCACTGTCTGCTATTGGAACCATCATCACTATAGAAAGAGAACCCTTCCTTGTACATGTCACGCAAGAAAAGTATATTCACTTTTATGGTACAATGCTTTTTAAAAAAATGTTTCTCTTCAGCATTATACCAGAGGTGAGCGAAACACAAAGAATGCAAAAATTTATAAAAGACGTAACTATTTAAATAACCCCCTCATAATATTATGACATTTTTAAATCCCCTCAATTCAATACGTAGCTTCTAACACTGTAAAATGTATATCCATATACACTTCTTTGTGCATGACTGAAGAAAATAGATGTCAAAACCCAAGAAAGCAAAAAACTAAAAAGACACATCCACAGTACATAAACTAGGAAGACAAAAACATGTAATTAAGATGCTCTAAGCCACAGACCTTGAATACTACACTGCAGACTGATTTTGTTATTTCTGAGTTTGAAAATATAAAATACCTGGATGCAAGTCTCATTGTCCTCTTTATCCCTGCATAAGCTGTTTTATCCACCTCTAGAACTACTGGGAAAAAACTCTCCTCTCTTCTGGGCCTCCCAGCCCCCCAAAAAATCCTTGAAATTCCATCCTTCAGCCTAGACTGGAAATGTCACACTGTAATCAGATCAGTGACCTGTCTCCTCTGGGACCCTGCCAGTGTTTCAGATCATTCCATAAACCGCTGGAACAACCACTCAGTCCTTACTCTGCCAGACTACAATGCAGAGGGCTGACGTAGCCTCCTGTCCAAGCTGTGTTATGTTCGTGGCAACCAGAGTCTGCCCCATGTCCTTTGTAGATTCATCTCTTGACAAAAACATGTTTGTAAAATGCAGAACAGTCTGTACCAACATCCACTGGGCATCAAGTTTCGCACATGATAAGACACAGGAAAACTCTTCTGCTTTCACTTTGAATTAAGTGCACTGTCCGAGGGAGTCCTTCGGTGCAGGTACCAAGCACACCCCAATTCTCTCACAAACAAGTTATTTGGACCCAGCGTGCACTAGCATGGACACATCACGTGCTGCTTCGTCATGACCAAGTTTGCGCTGCTCTGTCCCAAGCAGGAGCCCACAGAAAGTCATGTCACAGTTTAAGCAGATGACTCAGCACGCCTAAGGGGCACCCTTGGCTCAGCTACTGCCGTTCCAGTAGATACAGCTCTCAAGAGCATTACTCACTCCTGAGTTTTATGCATTCCCACAGCATTTCATTACCCAAACAGCATCACCTTCTTAACCAAAATTTGGAATAAGAGTAGTTTTTATTATCTGCTTTTGTTTTAGTCCTGAAGCTATTTCATTTTTGCTGAGTCTTACTCCGAGCTAAATCAAGCTGAGTTTCCTGTCACAGTTAACAGCAAACACAAGTAAAGCCTATTTAGTGCTAAGCTTAACACAACAGCAGTTCCTCACTGCCAAAACAAACTCAGACTTGCCAACCGAACTGCTCACGCAGATACAACTCTTGACTAATCTATTATTTAATCTGATAAAGAAAACAGCATTTCATTAATTCTTTTAAAGACTCTTACTCCTTGATAATAACTTACACTTTCCTGAAAAAAAAGTAACCAGACACAGTTCTCTCTTCTGTGAGACTGGTTCTGTGGTACATTAACTACTTCAAAACATCTCTGACACTTTGAGATTAAAAATAAATCAACAACCTAAATTAAATTAACAGACAACAGCAAAGCAATTCCTAACTCATAAAGATTACCAGACACCCACAGTACAATTCTAGCCAGCAGCTGAACCTCCTCTATTCTTGTCTAATGCCAAACAGAAATTTTTGCCAGTGCTTCACAGAACCTTTTTGTTTTTTACTCCAGTGTGCTCATTGTAATAAAGAGCATTTCTGAGCACACTAAAGTAACTTTCTTCTTTTCCCTGAGCAAATACTTTAAAAAGTCCTGAATCTCATGTAAGGAAAAAACTGACCTGACAACCCATGGGAAACCCTGACCAGCTAAAAGTAATGGGTTTTTATTCAAACACCCTGTACTTCCAACTTCACCGTTCACAGAAAAGGATAAATCATGCTAGCTGTGTTTTCCATATCTAGTTCTACAGAAAAACCTCTGAAAAAAATTAGAGAGGGAAAGCCCATACCTGATCAGAGAAGAGTAGGTAGAAGTAAACAGCTTCTTACCTCTGCCTGGGAAGCTCCATGAACAACACATACGATAAGCCCGGAAGAGTATTTCTGATAGATTCAGGGGTTTTCTTCCCCTCCTGTTTGCTCTCTGAAATTTCTCTGTAAACTCTACACCGGCAGCAAGTGCCCAACTTCCTCATTCCTGCTTGGCACATGCGTGCTGCGGGCACACACCCAACACCATTGAACACTGCCCACAACACAGAGCCCCAACAAAGAAATCCCCACCCAACACCAAAACCTGCAAGTCTGTAAGTAACGCGTGTTCCCACCCTTCTTTCAAAGCGCCAGCTGGCTTCAGTAGCTGTATAATAAAGCTCTTAAAAAAAAAAAAGAGAAAAGCAAAGATAAAATCATGAACACCATCAAAACACTGTCCCAAACTAACTGAAGCTCAGTTAAATCAGATTCAAGATCTGCTTTTTTCTTCAGTCATTTTTATTTTGACTGCAAAAACCAAACAAGAAATTTATGTAATTCCATGCAAAAGTCTCTTATTTGGTAGAGTCAGTGACGTACCTTAGGAAAAAGGAGCCAGTTAAGGACAAGATGTTATTCCTTATTTGAAGCTTCCTGCTTTGTAATAACACAAGGAAAACACAAAAACCAAACAAGCAGCATCACAACTCTACCACAGTACCTTCCCCACAGAGGCTCTAAAAGCAATTTACAATGATTTAGGCTTCACAACATCCTGTGAGGCAAGAGCTCATGTCTTACTACAGAATAGCAAACTGTTGAATAAAGTTAGTTATATCATGTTTAACAGGAAAAACATGGAATGAAACCTGATATATAATTTTTGAAACGTGATCTATAATTTTGTTGACTCCTATTCTCACCCAACATTCAATCACTAGTCCTGCACCATTAGGATCATGAACATTAAAAGATAACACACATAGGTAAAGTTTAAATGTTCTTGCTCACGCCCCCAAAACATAAAATCTACACGCGAAAAAAATTTTAAATTTTCAGGGAAGATATACGTGACTAGCGTCATAATTTCTGGCTGATATTATACATACCTTACAGATTATTTAAAAGAAAGGGGAAGTGACCAATTCTTAATAGCAAATGGTTTCATGATCTATCACCTAGAAAACTTTTTCTACCAATAGACAATTAAATCAAGGGAGTTATAGCAGACAACTCTACAACACATTCTTTTCATTTCAAATTAAGACTTCTTGCATTTGTCAATGAAAATATCTGTAACAGTAACGATTAAGCCAGTATTTTAAAAAATCAAGGGAAAACCAAACAGATTAACAGAAGAAAGACAGAAGTCGCTTCAAAAATCCACAGTAGTTTTCAGGACAGGGACTTGCGTTCAAGTGGTCAAATCTCCAAGAGCTCTCAATCCTGCTGCCAAGGAGGTACGCAAATAATTTGCTTTTCCCAGAGCCGATACATATTTGAAAGACACTATGGCAAAGATAAAGAGGACAAGCTTGTAGAAGTCATCAGATTCAAGAGTACAGACAGGTATTACCTCTCAGCATCAGCTAGGGAAGTCACTACTCTTCCTTTCTCATTCCTGTCTAAGATATTCCAGCTGAACTGGTTGCATAGTTGTCCCAGATTAAGTTTTAAACATAGATCTTTATTAATAAACACAGGTAGGCAGAAATGTGGGTGGACAGCAATTACACAACTAATACCTCATTTTAACTAAAGCAAGGCAACAAATCAGCCACACAAACACCTTGTTTAAAATAAAACTCCAAGTAGTAGACTTCAGGAAGAGAAAGCAACTGAAGTGGGTCACATTCTGGATCACCAAGGGCAGTATCATTCTTTTCCGTGCAAGAATAATATGCAGTTACCTGACAACTACTACTATAGGCAACTGGTAGATGAAAAGTAAGCTAAGGAAAGCGGAAGATTTTCCTGTCACTGCAATGCCTTTATTTTCCCTTAGACATGAATCATTGAGAAGACCCAGCACAATTCAATGAAAGAGAAAGCATTAAAAAAACCAGTCTAACAATACAGTATAAAGTGTTGCTTGCCACCCACTCTCCAGAAACAGCTTTTCTCCCCATTTAATTCAGCAGCTCTAATTCTGCTTCGATGTCAGTGACACCACAGTTACAATAACAGTACAATTACAACGTGAAACAATGAGACAGAGAAGGTCAGGCTTATACTCTGTCTAGAGACACTAGTCAAAAACTGTCCAAAATAGCCCTCTAACCCATAATACAACCTTTCATAATAAGCCCCCAGCGCCTGCTTCCCAGCAAACTTATGTAAAAATAATACTCTTTCCAAAAAGAAAAATAACCCAGAAATTTGTTCTTTTTTTTGTTGTGTACTGTGAAAATGTTACTGAAAACCTTTATTCGATAAACTTACAAAGCAAGAATCAAGCAATAGTCTGAACTTCCTTCCTGCCTCCTTCCCCTTATGTCCACTTGTTGGCATTACACTTGTCACTCTATTTGTTTTCAAACTGACTGGCAGATTTAAAAGAACCAAACCTCCTATGTCAAAAATTCCAGATGCAATATTAACGAAATGCTGAAATATACTGTATGAGCAGTGTTAAGTGAATATAAATGCTACTGCCCAGCATAGGCAAGAAGAGGCTTCTGTTTCATAGAATTATTGGAAGTATAAAACGGAAATGTAAAATTCCATTTTACAAAGAACTCCACAGCTATTCAGAAAATGCTTTCAGTGGCTACTTGAAAATTTAAGTCTCAGGACTTCTTTATTGTATTTTCTTTATTCTCGTTTTTCATTTCTCTGATTCAGAGGTGGCTTTTCCTCTAACTTAGTAGATGTCACCCTCATTTTAAAAATAGATATCAAATAGTTTCACGTTGATAACATGTAACTGCTGTTTACTTAATAAAGCTTCAGTTACTCTATTTACCTTCAAGCAATTTATTTTGGAAGACTGCACTTAGACATCAAAAAGACCTTTTAATAAAAGCAGAAAATCAAGAGCAGAGAAAACTAGTGATTTTTTGAACAAAACTACCAACTAGTTGCTTGCCTGCCTATTTCATGCATGAGTTCATTTTAAACACCATATAATCACAAGAAGGGTTATCTTGTTCCATGTGACATAGAAAACCACCTCTAGACAACTGCAATGTTATTTCAAAAGGTAATGGAGCACATATTTTTTGTGGCACATACGTTTTACCATAGTGGAAGTTCACAATGGCAAAGAAGATTTTTTTTCACCCTCTGAGCTTTATTATAATTCTATCCGTTGCACCGTTCTCTCAAAGATTTTGATACAGAATTATTAAACTGTATCAGCTTCAAGAAAATAGCTCCTCTACTTCAAGCATCTGTTCAGTCAAGTACGGATAGAATTTCTTCATTATGACGAAACTGTATGGCACCATCAGCTTCAGTGGAAAGATGAACATTTACAAACAACGTGCACAACAAAATGCTGTTGTGCTCACCACAACACTGCAGTTTTACCAAACAGTTGAGGCAGGTAGCCTGAGAAGTCACGAAGAGAAGATAATCTAGGTTTTCCTCATTTCTCTCCCAGATCAGTCACGTCTAGCTGCTAAGAGAATTGTTAAACATTAATTAAACAACTGCCTTCGTGGCCAAGAAGGCCAACGGTATTCTGGGATGCATTAGGGAAGAGCATTGCCAGCTCTTCCAGGAGTGATCCTCGCCTTCTGCTCAGCCCCACTGAGGCACATCAGGAATGCTGTGTTCAGGTCTGAGCTCCTCAGGACAGATGTGCAGCTCCTGGAATGGGGCCAGCGGAGGCTGTGGAGATGAAGAAGGGCCTGGAGCATCTCTCTCACAAGGAAAGGCTGAGGGAGCCTCAAGAGGAGATCCAGCTGAGAGGGGACCTCATCCCTGTTTGTCCCTGTCTGCAGGGAGGGCTCAGAGCAAGGACCAGGCTCTGCTCCCTGGGGCCCACCAGCAATGGGACAAGAGGCCATGGGCAGGAACTGATGCCCAGGAAGCTCCACCTGAACATGAGGAAGAATTTTTCTCCTGTGCAGTGACCAAGCACTGCAACAAACACCAGAGAGGGTGTGGAGGCTCTCTCACTGGGGAGATTCCAGACCCGTCTGGACACAATCCTGTGCTATGTGCTCTGGGATGACCCTGCTTGAGAAGAGAGGTGGGACACGATCACCCACTGTGGTCCCTTCCAACCTGCCCTGTTCTGATTCTCTGAAAACACCCAAGCTGTAAACAACGAGAAAATTACAGCCACTACCAACAAGCGTGATACTTCAGAAGAGATTTAGCACAGCAGCAACAGAATGTCATCTCTCCGAACACAGAAGATAGTGACCTGCATTGTTTACCATGTGTTAACCACCTTAGCCTTGTGAGGACCTGAGCATCCAGACTCATATTTGTATTCTACAACCTATGAAGACAGATACTGAAACTTTACCTATTCGGCATTTCCAGTGCATTTTCAAGCATGGCTTGGAGCGGTTCTAAAGTCTAAACTACTTCTCAGAAAGCACTCTCCATGCCATCTCTGCCAAGGACGTAAGCCTATCCAAACCACATTCCTTTCCTTCCCACATTCTCATTTAACAGGCTCCAAAAGATGCTCCAGATCTGTTAAATGGTTAAGAAGTCCTGGAAACAAGTGAAAGAACAGGGGAAGCACAGAAGGAACTTCAAGGCAGCTTCTTTTAGCATCAATACAGACTTGTCAAGTGTTTAGCTACAGTTTTATAAGCAGCATATTTGGGCACAACCAGGGCAGCACAGATTTTTATCTATTTTTTCATTAATGGAAGCCATCTTGAAAGTATTGGCTAAATTTTGAACTAGCTACCTAAATGCTATTCAGCAATCCTAACAATAAGAATGATTACACTAACAGGTTGGAATGATGAGAGTAGGTGAAATGGAATAAGGAACATGAGCAATAGCAATTGCAATGAACAATTTGTGGAATTGTTACTTTATACTAAATCCACCCCAAAATTATCTACGTTACAAAAACAATGCTTCACAGTTAGATTTAAGCAACGGTCAATGGTGCAAGTTATGCAAATACAAAGCCATCCTTTCACCTCATTGCAGTTCTAGCACTGAGCAAAGCGCTGTCCAGAGAAGATGAAAGAATGCTGTAGCAGTCCATAACTTACATCACCTTACCGCTCCTAGAACCTTGCTGCAAGTAAGGAAGCAATTGTAAATGCTACAGTTCCTTACAGGGCCCAAACAAAACCAGATAACCTTCTTTGTTGAGTCCTGTAGTAGCTTCACTTGCAATAATAGCAGGAATATTAAAATAAAGATGGTTAAGTTTCACAGATGACTATTCTGTTTGTTTCCATGACACAGGCTGCAATTGTGTTTTCATAACACAACCTAGTCTACACTACAGCTCCAGAGTCATCCAAGTTCAGGAGGCAGCTTATTGCAGAAATGACACCAGGCCTGGAGACTTTCAGCTCTCTTGTTAACAGCTGAATAAGCAAAAAATTAGCTAGTCAACACACTATACAAGATTTTCTCCACAATTCTAATAGTTGCATTGTAAAAATTCAAACACCATTCAGCACTGACAAACCTGCTCAAGACTTCTAAGCATCGTTAAATTACAATTCACACCGGGCTCAAAGTCTTTAAGTATCAGTAGGAGAGGTCACACAGCTGTTGCCGAAAAGCAGGTTAATTCAGGTATGTCTGACTCAGGATGTAATTGAGCCTCACTTGCTTTAAATGATACTGGCAGCCGGTGATTCAATTTGTAGCACTGCTAAAAAAAGCAGTTCCACAGGCCAGCTATAGCCTGGGGCAAGGCGCTCCTTTTGAATGACACTTTTCATGCAACCTTCAATTACATGAAAAATATCCCACCCTTAAATATTTTGCAGCCTTGATGTCAGTCTCACCTTCCAGATTTATAAAAATAGAATCTTTTCTTTACAGCTTGACAACATCATTAAAACAGTATCCATGGTTTTAGTGAATGGAAACAAAAGGCTCAAGTGTCAGGGTTTCCATTAAACACCTACTCTTAAACCAGTAACAAACTTTTTGAGCTTAACCACAAAAATGAAAGCTGTTTCTTTTTTTTTTTTTTTTAAATAGAGCAAACAACATAAGATAGTCATGTATAAGAGAAAAAAAAATCCAACCCCCCCAAAGCTCACTGATCCTTCTATCAGTAATGGGTAAGAGGTATATTTATTTTTGGCGGGAGTCTGAATTCAACAAGGAAAAGAATATCCTGCACCCTCTTAAAAAGAGGTTTTGAATTATAACCCTAGTTATAGAAGTTTAAAGTTACATAACTTGAAAATCATCCAATCAGGAAGGCAAAATGCAATACTGGGAGTAATCTAATAAAAATCCAGTTCCAACTTGATGAATTTTAATGCTTGTGACTTGTAAAAACAGTTTTCCTCCAAACAGGGAATTAGTCTTTTAAAAGAAAGCCCTTTTACTTATTGCTTACTTTGCAGGAAACTTATTCTAAATGGAGTAGTCTATGAAGAACAATTTTTCTCATTCCCAGCCTTCAAAGATATATTCATCTCTAAAAACATATTACAACTATATTATTGCAGTATCAGCAACTGGAAAGACATAAAATAAAAAATACATAGAACACAATCTCAGAGACTACTGCCAGAGCTGTGTTACAAAAAAGTACATAGACCTCCACAGCATGCTGAACCAGCCTACCTTTTGAAAAGCAAAGGGTAAACTTGAGGTAATGAACCTTCTTTTTCAATCTTAAAATAGAACTTAGCTGCCCATTGCACCACTACTGCTGCAGACCAAGTCAGGACAAATGACAAGCCAGCCTTGTACAGCCAGTATTTGCATGACTTGATAATTTAAATTTCCTCTGACTTGTGTTGTACATGTCTCTGGTTAAACAGCAAGTAGCCATATATACTATAAGGTATAGGAAATGAAAACTAGGCATTGAAACTCTTTTACCACCCATGCAGTCAATATTCCTTTATACATTCCTGTATTCAGTCACTTGCTGTTTTTGGAATAAAAGCAATGACAGTAAGCTAAAACCTAATGACAAAAAATTCAAAAAAGAAAATTCTCAAAATGGGTAAGCCAAAGGTAGCTGTAATAGCACTAGTGAAGCCCTCATAACTGCACTGGGAATTATTCAGCATGCAAAATCTAACAAGAACAAAGTATTTAAATGTATTTATTAGCATACTCAAGTCACTGGATTTCCATGGGCTTACTGTCAATTTTTATTCTGTAATGACAACTCACACATCACCTTGTCACATCAACATCACTTACTATTCCCACTTCTCAAAAGCTACACCAAGTTCTGAAATTACATTAATGAGTTATCAGATGTGCTTGAAGGAAAGGATTGCTGTCACTCACTTCCCCTTCCTGAAGGCTCCCAATTACTATCACATGAGCTGGTAAATGAACAAGGGCTTTTTTCCCCATCCCCCTCTCCTGGGGAAGGACAAGTCACATTTTTATTTATCAGGTGAATACCTGTATTACTCACAGGAAGACACCGTAGAATGTTGGAGGAGTTTTTCCCCTCGAGATTTTAGCTAAAATATTCCTGTGACTGTTTTAATACCTAGTGAGTAATCCTGACTCCACACCCCTTTCTTCTCCTGTAGTGCTTAATGCAATAGCCACATCATCACATCCTCAAATGCCGATACCACAGATTTCCGTGGAAGCCTTTCTTCCTAGTATGTCCCGAACTCACCTACATCCTGCCCAAGCTTCAACTTGACAGAGCTCAAGTTATTCTGTTCTAAACTGGTCTAGTGAAGCTGAAAACTTACATAAAGATGGCTGTGAGCATACAATTCTCCTCAGAAACACACCCACAGACATTCCCACCAGCCCTTGTGTGCTATTTTGTTAGAAGCATTTGACAGAAGTTCCGCTGAGAGAGGAGTGATCAGAAAAGCTTACTACAGATCTCTACTTGGTGAAGTCATGTAAATCCTCAGATTTACAGAAAATCAGGTGGAAAATATGACATTCCTATGAACTATAGTGCAGACATTGATTGACACTTAGGTTATTCGGCCTTGACTAATGAATTTCCAATACTCCTGGTAAAGGAATAAATTAAAAGAAAAAAAAAAGCCTGAAAGCTACTTGCCAGTATTGATATCATCTTATTAGTCCTATTTTTATTTTTTCCTTTCTGCAAATGCTACAGAAATGAGAAATTTCCATGCATTAAGGACAGATTAAAATTTTGCATAGTTTCTCCCCACTAAGATTATATTCTGCAAAAATCACTTTGCTCAGGGAGAAGTCTTAACTCTAGTAATAATTAGAGAAAAGGGGTAAATTTAGTACAAGTATAACTTAAGGAATTTATTTTGATTTGCAACCAGCTGGGCTGTGCCTTTTTGCTTTCTGGTTAAGGAGTTTAGGAGAGCTTTGTCCACAATGTTTCAATTTATTATTTTAATAAAAATAAGAAATATCTTGCTCTCCAACAGAACCTTTATGCCTACAGGCAGGTCACCAGTAAAATACTGAGCAGCATCACTTGAAGGGAAAGCTGAAAAGCTCAGTTTCCCAACGCATTCTGGCACAAATTAGAATTAGGTTATTCCACATACCTCCACTCACACACTGTTATCAATAGGTAACCTCTTTTTATAAAAAGACAGAGATGGCACGAGTTAGAGGATTTCCAAACACAGCCAACCCTTACTTTGTGCATCTTTTCTTTGCACCTTCTGTGCACTGAAGTTATTAATGTCCCTGAAGATTCGTAACACAAATACATCTATAAAGTGGAATAGATGGTTCAGGTGACAAAAACAGAGGGAATCATGAAGTAGGACATCTTCAAGCCAAGAAAAGGCTTTGTATAAACTGCAACACAGTGGATAAGCAGCATTAAAAGGCAGCACAGAAGAGGTATCTTCAGCTAGCATGATTTAATACAGCACACAAATACAAGAGACTAACAATGCACACACACGTTAGCAAATCCAGAAGACAATCCTGCCGGCTCACATCTTTTCAGTAGAATCTGACAACAGATGGCAACAAACCAGTTACATATTGAATAGTCTGGTCTACTCCAAACAACCAAAGTTTAAGCAATTCTCACTTTCCTCAGTAACATTTTCTTTCCACTGTTATGATTCACTTACAAAGCAGTTACAGTGTCCAGGCTTCTATCCATAAGGCCTTGTTGAAATAACCAAGACTGAAATTAAAATTGACTATAGGTTTTTGCAGCACTATTAAGGCCTCCTTTTTAATTAATTTGACAGGAGGCCTTTTCACACAATTAAATGGGAGAACGACTCACGAAACAGGAAGGACAACCTGAGTATATGCCTCTGGTTTAACTAACCAAGTCCATTTCATCAGGTCGGTTTAGCCTAACTTATTTTTATCTTTCTCCATTTCTCCTTTCAAATTTACAACAACAAAATGGTCACAAGGGAGCATGCCATTAACAATGCTCGCTAACTTCTCACCAGTTCCAGAGGAAGCGGTGACATTTTGATAGTCCCCAGTAAAGTCTAAGAACAAAGAGTACCACAGGATGCTTCATTATCCAAGCAACCCATCCTGCAACTGTGAACTATAAAGCAATGAAACTAAGAGGCAATATGCCATCTCTGTTACCTGCATTAGCTGGCTGAATTGAGAAGTGGCTCAGACCAGAACAAAGTTAATCTGAAAAAAAAAAACAAATAAACAAATAAAAGAAAAATAGGGAATACCAGAGAAAGAAAGATCATTGAAGAGAGCAGGAGAGGTGAAGATAACCAAGGATTCAGGAAAAACAAAATCCTACAAGAAAACAGAGCATTTTAGCATGCAAAGTGATAAAGGCTCCTTAGAGAAAATTTATTTCAAGTCTTAAAAGGTACATGGGAGAGCGGTGTTTCCTTTGTAATTGCTTTAGTAATCTGTGAGGCTTTGCCCTGCTCTCATCTATTTCTGAATCAAAATCCACATCCCCTCTACAAAGCAAACAAGACCAAGAACTACTGTCCTTCAGAGCTGCTAAATAAGAGCTAGCCATTTTCCAGCTTCCAAAAACCTTTGGATTTTGTCTACCCACACAATAATTAATAACAATGCAGGTGACCAGTGACAATTTCTGTATTATGATAAACAGCTTTTTATCAAGATCTTTCAAATGTGATTAATTAGTTTTGTTTACATTAGGGGACTTTGGTGATTTGGTATGAAGCCCTTCAGACACGGCTAGAACCAACTGCCCAAACACTATGTAAAATAAGCAATTGCTCTAGAAGAGCTCAAGAAATACTTATGCAACATCGTATATAACTGTGAAGATTTTTCATTTGTAGAGGATGGAGGCTGAGACTTGCTTCAGAATTCCTGCTCTTTCTTCCATACATACATTGTAAAGCAGGATAGCATGTTGCTATTTCCTATCCCCTCAAACAACTTCAATCTGTGGCACAAAACCCAGGCTTGATTTTTGTACAGTGAAATGGGAATTTTAAATTGTGACACACCACAAATAGATGATTGCTTCACTGGACTCATGAGCAGATTTTTCAAGATTTCATTACCACAATGTTCACTTATAAAGTCAGGGGAACTTTTTCTACTAAGCCTCCCAAAGAACAGCTTATACACAGAAATGTGAGATTTAATTATCATTAGGTGTGCATAACTGCAAGAATCATTAATGGCAATAAAATAATGTTTATGCAACATGTCACAATTCAGGAATGCCACATAAGCTAATCAAACTCACTTTCTACTACTGCTTTTCAATTTAGTTTCCATTAATTTCAAGGTCTCTCCTTCAGTTCTTGCATCTTAGCATAGAACTGAAAAAAAAAGCCCTACAGGACAAAACATTTTAGTCTTGCCGTACTGTGGGTGCCAGATTCATCAGCTACAAACACTGGATAATGAAATCCTAACACTTCCACTTGTTTGTACAGTTCTAACATCAAATAGTACCTGAAGGACTTCCATTCTAAAGCGGAAACAAAAAGAATGGAGGTGGAGAGAGAACAAGCTGAAAGAATATGACTTACAAGAAAAGTAAGTCAACAGTAAGAGTTTTTTCATTTTATTCACTTTTGAAAGGCATTTATATTACACAGTCACTGTAGTAAGACATGGAGAAGTTACCCATTCAAAGACAATTGCTACTAAAAGTGAAGAGTGCTAAGGCAGTATGAATAACATTTACTTTAAAAACAAAGCACAGAGAAAGTTAAATGCAACCGAACACTGGGAGTGTTCCACAGAACTTGGTTTATTAACAAGCAGGTAATTAAGACCATCCCCCTTGGCATGAATTTCAATTCATTGATTTTGTAATACTTTCCATGAACCTCACTCCTTTTGCCCTAAAAACAGCGCCTCATTTTAAGTTGGGGACCAACACTGGCTGCCACAATTTATCAAAAATATTTAGCTGCAAGTCCCTGAAGACCTCCAATGCATAGCAAAGAGATGAGATTCCTGCTATTGTAGTAGGAGTCTCCTTTGCAAACAGTAAGGAAGTTAAAAGCTGTAGTTGAAAACCCTTCCAACTTACTCAGCATTTGAACTGAAGTAATTGCTCGAAATGAGTTCAGGAGGAATTGCTGAGAAGACCCTTAGATCCAGGCTACAAGAACTCCTGTTCCATCAGCTGATCAACCAGCATTTTGTTAACAACAGCAGGTTTAAAAACAACCATACCTCAGCCTTCAAAGCTTGTCCTGACAGCGTCTGATAAACACAAAAGCATCCTGAAAAATAATTACATTTGGAATGTCCAGATTTTAATTTAACAGCCTGCTTTTGAAGAGTAGTTAATTAGATAATTTTAAAAACACCTATTAAACTGGAATAGTAGAGAGGTGAGACCAACCAGACTTTCCATGTTAAAACAAAAAAACAAACTGAAAGAAATCAGGAGCCACCTGAAGATCTAGATTTTCCCAGCCTAGCACGTCAGCCACTTCAGCTACACCACACACTCTGTTTCTTCAGTTGTCTTGTAGCTGAAGCAGTCCTGTCTCAGATCAATATAACATGCACCCCACGAATGCCAGAAATTCAGCAATTGAAAGCTAATACTTAAAAAGTCGTTTGGCAAGCAATCCGTAGTGAGAGGGGTCTGTTCAGTGAGAAGCAAGAACATGTCCTTATGGTGGTTTTAGTGACCATGGCTGAAGGCATAACTGTCAATAAACCCTCCAGCTTCTGCAATGCTGAACTCCAGACTCACCACAGTATTCCCTGACACAAACACTCTCTTCTGTGTTCTTTGTATCAAATTACATTGCAACTCTGTAACAATCCATGTGAAGCAAGCGAAAGAGCTGTTCCTCCAACAACACTTCCACAACTTTTCAGTTTAACTGCGTATCTTCCATTTCTTATGTAGCACAACACGAAAAAAAGCCTCCGTTTGTGTGTCAAAACAATCCTCTTTCCTTGTCTCCCCTCTCCTCCTCAGAACTCTCTCTCATATAAAGATTTTGGTCCATGTTCCTAAGAAAAGTCTTAATTTAAATAAGATAGCTTACATTGTGGGCCTCTATCTATTTTGTACAATCAAGTGATAAAGAGATATTATTCTCCATGTGATTTTTAGGCTTCCCAAAATACTTTTTTTTTTTTTTCTCTGGGGGGGAAAAAGCCAACCTAGCATGTGGGGCAGAAGTTTTCATGTAAAAGTCTGCATAGGATGTCCCTTTGTACATGCATATATGCCCTGATGCATATGGTAACTCATGCCTACCTGCTGAGAGCTTCCCTAAACCCCCTGCAGCTGCCTTCCTTCTCACTCCGTTAGAAAGTAATCTCAGTGGGAGGCTGGGACACCCATCACACTTGCATGAAACACCCCTCTACACTTTTTAACACAGAGCAGTGTACAACTGGTACTGCCTCTGACAACATATACTTACAGCAAATGATTTAGAATTCTTGCTATTTCTATCACCAAAGCCTCCTCCTTCTCCAGCTGATAGCACCAAATATGTTGCTACCATGCAGTCACAGGAAAGCTGTTTCCTCAAGCACTCTAACCAGAAATTATTTTTATATCAGAAAAATCTATTTATAATAAACCATCAGGACTTTTGCACCTTCTTTCCCATTAACACACTTCTGCAAAAAAAAAAAACCTCATTAGAAATCAGTTAGCCTTTGGAAATCTAATACCATTTCAACTTTTACCATACTGGTAACGAAGAAAATGAAACTGATGCAAAAGATAATTATCAAGAGATGCACTTCTTCAGAAAAACAAGTGGTCACACTCAGTGATAGGAACTGCACCTAATTCAGGGCACACTGTGGAATCTCTGCACAGAAAGGAAAATAACATAACGTAAGTAAACATTTGTGGTTTTCTTTCTCAGTTATCAGAGTCCATAGACATCAGACTGCATTACTGTAACAGAGCCTACACGAAGTCCTGAAGGTCATACTGGAATTTCAGCTGGTGCAGCATGTTTATATAATAATCTTTCACAATAGGAGCATGTTATATCTTTATTCCTGTAGGATAATGGTTTCACATTTATTACCTAGGATAATGACATAAATTTCAAAATACAAATTCTCCTATGGCTTATCTCTCCTGTACGTTGAGTCAGGTTTGTTTTTCTGGCCTAACAGCCAATGTAACTTGGGACGTTCCAGCAAACAACCACCTGATTTACTGAGTGTGGGAAAAGCCACCACAAAATCACGCAGACTTTCATCGGCAAAATGATTTAGTGAATCCACAGGGGGAAAGAATTTTAAACAATGAAAAGGCTTTGCAAAAAATTACTAGGTTTTATAAAGGTCTGCTTAAAAGATACATTATAGTGGCTTCTGCATCACTATTCTGAGATGCTTGGGAAGTTCGGGAACCTACATGCAGGTGAGTTCTTTCCTTCTAGATCAGCTTTATACTTCATACCATTGGAAAGCTACGACTTCACAAGTTCTTTCAAATGGATTAAACTTTTTTCCCTGAGTATCTGGCATGTAAATTATAATTCTTGGTGTGAAATTTAAAAAAAAAAAAAGGTAATTATCCTTCCTATCATTACACATTACAGACTGGGAAAGGTCAGTTTCGTAAGTATTCATGAAATACTCTTTTCCAGCACTGGTTAGTCAAGACATAGAGACCCTAATTAAATGGGATATCAGTCTTTGCCATGACTAGCCAAGGTAGCCACCATCAGTGTCACCCAAGACTTCTGAAACACATACAGAGAAATTTAAGTATTATTTTAACATACGCACTCACTAAATCTCAACTTCTGTGATGCTTAATTCAACAAGATTGATACTGGCTTCCACCCAGATTGCTGGTAAATCATTGGCAATACATCAGAAGAGTCCAAAAGCAATCCTGCTTATTGCTCTTCATCTGCTTTAGCATGAGCATTTTTATACAATAATACACATCTCAAGATGCCCTAAATTAAACTCTGCCGTATTAATGTCCACAATTTCTGGATTCATGTGTTCATCTGTTCATTGGAACATTAGTTTTTTAAATTATCAGCATACAATCATCCCAATGGAAACCACTCCAACCATCACAATCAGAAATTTATAAAATATTTCACTCTAAACTAGGCTAGTTTGAATATAAAGCTGACAGTAAAGCCACACAAAACCAAACAACAAAACGCCAGAAACCATACAAGTTACTTCCCACTCATCTCTATGAAGGTTCCTGCAGCTCACAAGTGATTGACAAATTCAAGTCTCTGGTTGTCAAAACAGACTGCTCTGATGGTACCTGCCTTTCTAAATTTCCAAGTAGCCTGTCAGGCTCTCTGCTTTGACAGACCCTTGTCTAGGACAGGAAGTCAAAGCCATAAGCTATTGCTGGGAAAAGACGCCTGATAACATCTGCTTCTATTTATGTTAGTGGTAACCATAATTTCATACCAACATTGTGTATTAGTGCACTGAAGAAAGCCATGTTGCTCCCGGTGAATCTTAGAAAGTGACAATAGTGTACACACTGCTCCTGAACACAGATTATTTATACAGCTATGAAGTCCCATATTAGCTCCACTAACTTCAAATGCAGCAATACAGACATTTATAGCTGCTACTCTTAATGACCTCCACATCCTTAAAAGCCTAAAAGGGGTAAGAAAAGATAAGTTTAGGAACACGTTAACTTCTGCCTCATAGTACTCCTGTGTTATCTAACAATTCCATGGCCATATAATGTGAATAGAGTATAAATGCTGAATTTAACAGCTGCATTTCTTTTCCAGCAGTGACGAAATGACAGCTCTGCTAAACCAGTTACAATGATTAAAGTAGCTCAGCCACAATCCAAGTTCCTTTGAACCTTTTAATTATTTTTGCAGATTTTTAATTCTTTTCCCCCACTTCAGCTATTTTCAATATGGCAAAAACACACAGAAAACCATGGCTTCCACTGGAGGAACAAACATACTTGTACTTGACTGAAATAAATAAAAATAAGAGAGACATTCTGGAGAAGAAGGCATGTGGAGGAAAAGAAAACACTCCCAGTTCCTAGGGGGGAAAAAAAAACGCGTCAGTTCCCTGCTTTAAAACAGGACAGGCCTCACAATGGCTTTTGAGGACAAAACCTGACACCAGGACATTCGCAACCACCAAAGCACATTAAAACCCAGCTATACCAACACCGCATTCCCAGCATGAACCCCTACCCACTCTGTGGTTGTAATCCAAGAGCCAAAACATTGCCAGGGTGGAAAAACTAGTGCAAGTCAGGGAGATCCTGTGCGGTTTCACCATGGTTTGTCACCACGCAGAGGGAGCCAGGGCCGCCTCGCTCTTCCCTCAGGCACGACAGACAAAAGAGCCACAACCCAGGGCGGCGGGGTGTCCCGGGGACGAGTAGGGCTCTGTCATTATTTTTCACCCATCTCTGTTATTCAACACGACACAGGGATGAGTTTCCCCACACAGAGGCACGCACAGCCCCTGGAAAAAACAACAGCAGGCGGAGGGGCACACAAAAGCCCCTCCGTCCCTTGGCCGCCGCAGCCTAAGGCGATGCCGCCTCTCCCCACCCCCAGCCGGACCCAGCCCCTCTCCGCCTCCCCCGCACCGGCACGGACACCCGCGATCCCACCCCGCCTGCCCGGGCCGTTCGGAAATCGAGCCCGGCAGGAGCCTGAGGCCTGGCGAGGCACAGAGTCAAAGAATTGTTAGAAGTGGAAAACCCCTCTGGAGATCATCTCGTCCAAGCGTCCCCCACTCCGCCTCCTTCCTCGGCAAGGCGGACAGAGCTCTCCCGCCCCATTGTTCCCCGCACCCCGCGGCAGAGCCAGCGCACTCACCACGCGGGCCGGGCTTCCTGCAGCGCCCACCGGCCCCCTCAGCTCCGGCACACCGGGGCTCCCACAGCACCCTGCTGCTCCGCCAGCAGTACCCGTGAGCCCCGGGGCAGCGCCGCCATCGCCCACCGCCGCCCCGCCGCCGCTTCAGCAGCGGCCATCTTGTATATCGACTGCTCTCTCCGCCTCCCTGCCTCCCTCCCTCCCTCCTCGGCACTCCCCGCCGCTTCCTGCGCCCGCCTTCCCCCGCAGCCGGGGCGGGACGGGACGGGACGGGACGGGACGGGGAGAAACAGCCGAGTCACGGGCTGGAGAGCCGTGAGAAGAGGGGTAGGACGGTAGCGCGCCGCACCTATCACCAGCTACGAGGAGGGTATTTCACGCTCCGTCAGGAAAGGTCAGGACTCATCACTGTTCTCCTCCTTTCAGGTGGGGTTAATTCCCAACTCTCACCTCTTCTTGTCAGAGCTAGCGGGCTCAGGGGTGGAGGTCGAGGTTTTTCACACATGGAGTAGCTCCTCGGGAGCGCTCTGGTTTTTTGGGAGCCTCTTGAGGGCGCCCGCCCGCCATTTTCTCTCTCTCAGGAGCTTCTGTTGGCGAATCCTGCGGTTTACCTCATGCCATCACACCTTATTGCTTCAAGCCGGTTACTTTTCTTACTTTAAGGAAAAATAACACCAATTAAATTCCCATTTAGATGGCCGCGCAGGGCAAACCTTTCGGGTTTTTGCCCACCAGTCCGAAGAGAAGGCGTAGAACTGGGCTCGCCGCTGGAGGAGGTGCCCCGCAGCTTTGTATGCTGCAGGACACACTTAAATCATCCTCAGCTTTAACCTACACCACAGGTAAGATGTTTGGGGACCCATCACGCTTTCCTGTATCACTGTCAGAACTCGTTGCGATCCTGAAGAAATCCTAACGAAATTATAAAATCTCTTGTAGTCATTTGACTTGCAGCATTTACTGAGCATATACTGACTGATAGTTTTAAATCATTAAAAGAGCTGATTATTTAGTGTCAGGATATTTCGACTTGATACCCGCTTATGAGAACATGAATATGGTGTAAAACTCTAAGGAATTTATCCAGATTTAAATTAAATACCAAAAATAGCATTCAGTTGTCCCGGTTTATTGCCCATATATTTTGTCACGTCTATGCCATGCTAGAGGTTCTGTGGGATTAATCCTGGTGTGATGCCATTGTGCAGGAGGCTGTGCAGGGAATCACTGCATTTCTTCTTTCATAACACTGTGAGGAGCACACAGTGTCTTGTCAGTCCAACATCTGAAGTGCAGCATTGTATGTCCTGTAAATGTAATTTAAATAGGACATCGTCAAGTCAGAAGTAGCCAGGCCCAGAGCCAGGGACTCAAGAAAGCAGCCTGCAAAAAGATGCTGGGTTGTGACATGCAGATGGAAGATGGAAAATCTTACACATGAGGAAGAACTACATAGGGCAAGGTTACCCTTCTGCTCCTGTTTCTGACTCTTGTACTGACCATGGACAGATTTTAATTAACTTTACTAGAAATGTGGTAGTAACTAGAAGTTTTATTTCTGTCTGCTTTATTAAAAAAATCATCTCTATCATTTAGGCTTTTCCACCAAAACAACCTTAATGCTTATCAAGGATCAGTGCTTAAATATAATATTAAGAAAAGCTATTAATTTCTGAAAACTGAGTTTTCTAGCCAAAGTCACAGGCATTCGAGATCTTATGAACACAGAAGATTAAGATATTTACAAATACCACATTCGACTTAGCAAGAGCCTTACTGTGAGTTAGAAGAGAAGTGTAAATTGGAAATGTCCAAGGCCAGACTGAACACAAATTGGAGAGAACAAGTTGAGCTTTAAGGTCCTTCCAACCCAAACCAGTGTGAGATTCTACACCACAGAAACTTTTAAATCAGCAATTGTCATCTTTTGCAGACTCCTCTCTTAAATGTTACAGCAGTAATGTGAACCTTGTTAGAGTTGTCAGTGTCCTAATCAGATGCAGAAAATGGTATTAGGAGCTAAAATGGTAGGTGTTCTTTGCAACCTTGGTTTAAAGTCACAGAAACTAGAAATGGCCAGGGCCTGAGGACATCCTGTTACTTCCTATTTTCTAGCAAGTGATTGTACGGCGTTCTGGTGTTCTGTTCTGCCTGGGTTTTAATACTCCAGTCTGGAGACTTCTACCACCTCTTTTGTCGCCTGTATTGTTGAAAGGTTTTAGTTTTCATGTAGCTTCTATTTTCCCTCAACATTTAATTCCATTACCAATATGAACATGCTAACAACAATTTTCAGTATTATAGCATAGGTTACCACAGTACTACATTGTTGAAATTTAAAGAAGTGGAATATGAAATGACCTATGTTTCTTACTATGTAACATGGCACAGATGAGCACTTAAATTCTCGAACTGCACTTTAGACTTCCATTAGAGTCACACTTTTCCAATGTTTGTTCTTTATTCTGTGTTTTAAAAGTTCAGGCGTTTGTAGATGAGCTTGTTCTCTCCTTGAGAACTGATCCCACTAGATACCTAGATTATTTTTAGTGTCTGCTTTCCCCAGTTACGCAGCATTTCTTCCTGCAAGACACACTGCTTTAGCATTTGAAACACAAAACAAGATTTCTCTTCAGGATTACTGTTTTCAAATCTTATTTCCATTTATCATTAAATCTGCTATCAGTTACCTCCCCTTGTTCACCTTGTTCTTTCTTTTCTGTTCTAAAAAACCACAGGAATTAGTTTTGATTCTACTGCATATACTCTCAATTTTCAATTCCTTTTTGTCTTTTTTTTCCCCCGCCATCCAAAAGGGCATAATGTGTAGGTGTGGTTCTAGGATTTGACATTTGTGACCACCCTAGTAATGTACTTCAGATTATAGATTTAAAATTACTTCCCATTTTAGCCTGTATAACTGAGAGAAATATGTGAAATACCAGTGTAACTGTCAAATGTTATCATCTCACCATTCAATTTTTATATTACTCTTTTCATATAAAAGTGATCTAGAACTGTGGTACCAGGATAGCCGACTTTATAAAGAGAAATGTGTATCTTTTCAATGTCTCGGCAGTGTTTCAGTGTGCTATTTAATTTATCAACGGGACCTGTAAAGCTAAAACTAATGGAAAAATTCTCATTTCGAAACCTGTGATGCCTGTGATGCTTCCTGTGAGCCACACACGAGTGAGATTTTAATAAAAGCCAAAAAAACTCGCACAGCGCAAAAAATCATCATCAAGTCGCTGCGAGCGCAGCCTAAATTGTCCGTGCTAAGGCTCGGGAAAAGGCAGCGAAGGAGCGCTCTGGCACGTCCGGAGCGACTCTTTCCAGCGTCCCTTCCCGGCCGACTGCCGAGCTCGAGAGAGGACACGCGCTTCCAGCTCCGGCATCTCCCCGACCCCGC